>CAJDSM010024697.1:8695-89757 GCA_903981925.1 Ostrea lurida | reverse complement strand
ATGTCATCATGACAGGTAGTCAAAACTTCTCAATTCACATGACCTCCATAGGAGCAGCAGACATGGGACACCTACAACAAAGTCTTTTTGAACACTAATTGGTCAGTGGACCAGTTGGAAGATAACACAACACATGTATAAATCACCAGCTAGAAGTCAACAGAGGAATTTCCTATTGAACACCCTTTTCACAATATCTGGAGTTAATAGATTTCTGCAATCATTCAGCAGGCTTGAGGATTACAGAGTGTATTAGCTTTTTCAAGACAAACACTGAGCTTGATTACCGATCTGTGCAGTCCTTTACAAAACATCCGGTGAATGATTTCTTGTCAAAATCGAACAGCACAGGACATTTGATTGTCATGTAAAGATTTCTACACCAGCTCACATTGTCTATTTATCAGTTGAATCTTGTATCAAAAACAGTCAACTAAGTCACAACATTTATCTCTTTTTCCTGCAAACCCATTTATGCCAATAGAAATTCCTGCGTTGGCATGGTACAGATGACAATTTAAGCTAGACTTAGCGGAAGGTTATGGCACTTAAAAGCTCTTCCTTCACATAACAACAGGCCCATATATTAGGACGAGACACATGGGTGAGCAGAGCTTCCTTTGGAATTATGAGTAATTGATGGCACAGAGAGATATAAAGACTGGTTCTTCCTCAAAAACCTTTAGTGTTCCTGCATAAAATGAACAATAAATAATTGGTATTAAGAAATCAACAAGTATCTTTCAAAAACAAATTTCTACTACCAGGATGGGCCTGGGCTAATGTGCAACTAAAGAAGCTTAACCAGTAAATAGAAAAAAGCAAAGTTTTCGAACGTTCTGAGCCATGTTGATTTTGAGGAGGGCTGCGGTTGATGTGCAGTAAGAGACAACTTACCGTAGTCCCTCTTTGAAGCCAGAGGCCTCTGACGTCTTATTACCATATCGTGCCTCATCTTTAGAATCCTCTGATTTTTTCAGAACGGGGTACGGAGCGGTTGAAATTTGGGTCGACCAAATGCTTTTTGTGGGACAGGCAATTGGGGTAAAAGTTAGTTTTGTGTTATGAGGAAACATTAACTGGCGGTACCATCTATAGAGTGAATCAGAAGTTTTTTGTTTTAATTAGAGTGGGCTGGGCATATTTAATATATAGAAGAACTATACCATGAGATTTGGTATGGCCAGTTTTCCCACACCCCCCCTTACCATTGTTGAGATCATATTTGTGACTGATTCTGAGGGATAGGCTTGCTCCAGTGGGCGATTCCTTTTCTGTGGGACACGGACTGTTCCTGCGGAAATGTGAAAGCGTTACAATTAATTTTTATGTTGCGAAGTAATTGTTCACCAAACATACAGAAGAGATTTTGTACTTTTGCGCCACACCGTGGACGTAGATGAGACCCAATACCTATTGGTCCAATAAGTGTTTCCCTTTCGGTTGTTGACTTTGAGGATATGGTTTGACGCACCACTTCGCTGAAGTTGCTATTTTCCGTGCGTGCACGGGGAACTGGTGTGGGGTACGGGCAACCATGTGGTGTGTGTGGCGCCTCATGAATGGTCTTCACAACTACAGTATCACAAGTACTAACATAATTCTCCATCACATATCCACCTATGGACTCGAAGGGCATTGGGGACGGTGGTACTCTTTATTAGCAGCTTCACTTGATTGGTTTGTTATTTTTTATGGCTTGCTCTGACACTATCCGTTGGCTTATAAAGTTACATTGCACCTCATAATCTTTAACCGCCATTGCATTCTACTTAAATGATAAAACTATATGGTTTTCTGCTACTTAAACTTTCATCTCATATTCTATTTCTGAGGACATTGTCCTACCTATTATAAAAATTCACTCAGATGAACATTATAG
The DNA here is from genome assembly GCA_903981925.1 of Ostrea lurida. Taxonomy (NCBI): domain Eukaryota; kingdom Metazoa; phylum Mollusca; class Bivalvia; order Ostreida; family Ostreidae; genus Ostrea; species Ostrea lurida. The sequence goes on along the minus strand of CAJDSM010024697.1, from coordinate 87,875 downwards.
TGAGGGCACAGGAGACTAAGTCCATTTTTGTCACCGTAATAATTCAAATCTAACAAATGAAGGAGGACGGTGATCCACTCTGGCAGTTAGCTTAGTGATACACTGACCAGCTTGTCCAAATTTTTTTTTAGAACTGTGTGTTAGAATGTTACAAAATTGGGAGTCAAATGTTGTTAATTTGATGCACACAGAGAGTCATCATTCTTATGTACCAACATTCAGTCTCTTAAATCACGGCACTGCCAAAAGAAAGAGAAGCCTCATCAGCAAATCGGCATTATTTTCAAAACATTCTCATTACTATTTGGTTTACTACTTAGATAAGGCATCTTCCCGAGCGATTACCCCATCTAATATCTAGGTAATCTTAAGAATGCTATTAATGCGAATAGTTAATGTTTATTTGGATGTGCATTTTACTGGAACTTTCATGAATGACCTTGACCAGTGGCCTATAAAACACTAGAAAATCAATTTAAACTCCATTTTCCGCCAGCCATCTTATCTATATACATTCGAAAAAAACTGACATTACTAATCATGCCTAATTAAATACTCTTAACTATCCATTTCGGAATAAAAATGAGATAGTGACCTTATGACCCTTCGACTCTGAGTATTAATACGACATCTTTTCTTGTTCGTACACTTGGCCTTTTCTATAAGCACTATCAAAGTTCTTTCTTTTGGTACTGGTGCCTCTTATTACATTTGTATTCTTGTTTGAAATAAAATGAGTTTGACCTTCGTCTTAATGAACTTTCAACTTCGTTCGTAATTTTTATTCATCTCCCTCTGTTCCATATCTGATAGCATCAAATAACCTTGAATTGGAATAGCTTTGTACTATGACTCTCAACTAATAGTTTTAGAGTTGAAGCATCTACCTTGATATTACATAACAAAAGTCAAAAAGTATGCTCCATGAACCTACCCAGGCAAGTTGCTGGAGTTTACCTTTAATATGGTGATACATATTGATATCATTAACCATTGAGCGCGTTTGGGACCAAGAAAAGTCAATAGGAAACATGTCTCTCTTCACCTAATTTATTCGCAGCAGCCCGTAAAGAGGTTAGCACTAACATGTGGAGGAGAGTTTGGAATGAAATATATTTCTGTTACAAAAACATGAATGAGTGGTATACACAATGGGAGAGAGGAAAAGGTAGGTCGAGTTAAAAATGACCAACAGATTAATAAACACTTTGAAAATTCCTACTATCTTTACCCCTCTTGCTTGCTATTCTTTTAACGAAAATGTACTGTCCTTTCAGATGTGTATTGACTGTGTTGTATGACTTACTGTAAAAAGCTGCAACATCGAATTAGTTTGAACCTCTTAGTACCAAGCATATTCTGTCTGGTTCACTCATTCCTTGTACTATATTGCTAATCAATGACAAAATGATGCATTGGAGCACCCTCCATGAGTAATGAGGAATGTGGGGGAAATTTTGAATATCGCACCTTGCTGAGTCCGTCCTCCTGAATTAGGAGTCTTAGTTACACAGTCGGAACAACCACAGTTAGACCAGATCGATCTCTGCTGCCTTGCGCAACATGCTGGCAAATATGTCACGTGATCTCTCTATTAAGTGAGAATGAATAATCGTCAGCGTGTACAACTATGGACATATTCTGGAATGCTCACCATTATACTCATCCTCTGCTGTTGCAACTGAATCCGATGTAACTGCGTGCCATCTGTCTCAATTAACGTCCCTCACGTATATTTAAAGACTATGTCTCTGAAACAAAGTGTAAACTGTTCCACTCAGTTGGCAGAACGGATTTCATTTTCTTTTTTTTGCAAAATCACCCAAATCACGCAACATCATTTCAGTCTAAGAGTTATTATTCTTTCGAAAAAACCACATATGTGATTAGCGAGAGCCAGGCCTTTACATGTTACAACGAGGAATCAGTACACTAAGAACACAATGTCATTAGAATTAATTATTAAGAGAATAGTTTTTTTCTCAGTATGAATATTTGATTTAGAATTATGTTGAGAACTGAAGGATTTTGCAGGCAATTAAAGAGTATTTCAATATCGCAAAAACAATCTAATCTTATGCTAGGATTTATCATTAAAGCCACTTTTCAAATTTTAGCTTCAATCTTCCCTGAAATATTAAATTCTATACATACTAGGTAAATATATATTCTAAATAACAATCTAGTTCATATTAACTCAATAATTAGTATGATTAAACTGTTAATGGAACTATAAATACCAAGGTGCAATCATGCGTTTCATCTTGCTCATGAAGCTGAGTGATAGGCAACGTTTCCAACAACTTTAATTTGCATATTAGAAAATGAGGCAACCATTGTGAGTTGTGAGCACACATACTTTAAGCAGCTAACATGTCCGAGTACTGTGCAGGGCAGGAAAAGCATTACATGGCGGCTCTTAGTTACTAAGCTAAAGCCTAAATATAAATCAACTGTGTGACCAAAGTCTTAGGCTCTAAGCTAAAATCAGTGCCCATTACTCGTGCTCTCAACCAATATATACAGCAACTCAAATATATATTTTACTGATACTAATAGGAAACAGTGTGGCTTGAAGTAAAGGAATTTCAATTTTTTGTCGAAATTCACTGCAAATTTGGTTTCTAATTCAAGTCCTAGTATGACCAAAGTTTTCTCAGATCTCCCTGCAAAATTTTTCCTGCCCTCCCATTTTTCAAATGGTAAGAATATATCTTGCCGCACTACATTGTATATAATTCTCCCTGCACCCTGAGGCAAGTAAAGACTGGACTTTAAACAACACAGACTTTTTACTGCTGGTGCACCCATCTTTAAGACAAACATGGGCTGCTGATCTTTACTTGTACTTTTGTTAAAATTCTGGGATTTTCTATCATTCGAAGTCATATGATGTGAAAGCATTTACCTCTTAGTCCTTTATTTATGATGTAACCTATAATAATGCCGCCGACTTTTAGTATGCAAAAAAATAAATTGAATCTAACTGCTTGACGTGTCAAGCACAATTAGATAAAAGTATCAATCTGATATACTGCCCAATACGGCTGGAACCATGTTTACACCATCAATCTTGCCCCCTCATTTTCTCCCTTTTCCTTTCTATGGAGAGTTTCTCATCCTCTGTCTCCAACTGGCTGTGGACTCACCAGCATAATCTGGGAACCCATTGTCCAAGAGACGAGGGTGATCTAGCAATCTTCTCACGCAGTACACCAATCCTACTCCATATGATTTCAATTCTTATGGTGACCTCCATTCTGGCTTTGTAAAATTTTATTATAGGACCGCACTTTTCTTGAGCCCAATGGGAAGTCTCTGGTCCTACTCCTATTTTGCAATGAAAGCTTTTAAATGAGTTGATATACAAATTGATAAACATTGAAAAGACTTCTTCCTCTAGACATGGGGTTGCTTCATTATTTGTTCACAAAAATTAAGTGTAAGGGAATATTGTATCAATTGAGATGAAAACTTACTTATTATTATGATACACAAGGAAGAGCAAGGGTCGGCTCATATACTAGACTGACAAGGATGTCCACTCCATCTTTCTGGCCTACTCTGCTCCCCCTACTGTGGACATGAAAGGTCCAGCAGTCTCACTCGGAGGCTGATGTTGTATGCACCCGGTGGTCCTTGCTCCCGATTTTCATGCCAAAGAACTGATAGTCATTTAATCACTATCGATGGAACAATCTATATATTCTGAAGACTGTGGCTGCCCCAATTGGTCGGCCCCCCGTCCGCTCCTAGGTCACTGTTGACATGTCCGACTACCCTTTGAATTTTCTGGTATGGAGTGACCCCGTGAAGATATTCATGGCATGGCGATTTGTCCGGTGACCCCAGTATTCGTCCCCGGTCGAGACCAGTTACTGCCAATTGCTCCACCTCGTCGGGGACTGAGATCCTTTGAACCACATTATACTGATCTTGCGGCATGTAGTATACAGTGTCACTTATGGTTATTCATAAAACAAGTACTTTGCCAACGCAGACCACAACAACCTGTTCCATCCTAACCTCGTGTCTGAATTTACGCGTAGGACAATGTTCCAGCACCAGAAATCAGAGGGTAAAGCAGGTTGGTGAAGACAGCAGACAGGAGAGGCAAAGAGGAAATCCTTGTGGACTAGGGATGAAATGGGCTGTCGAGCTCCCCATTTCAGCGATTCATAACAATTTTGATCTTGCATTACTGCTTGGGTAGGTGGCATGAGTTTCCAGCATGAATGTTGTATGGACGTATGTTCATTTTCACTGTGGGGGTGAGTTCAGGGGAGAGGGTGGCAGAAATTTTCAGCCCGATTTTGACCATGCGCCTGCTTTGGCGGGTGATTTGTGTCCAGGAGGGCTTCTTTCACTTTTCTATCAGCTAGAAATCCAATTTTTTGTCTTGTTGTATGGGCTCCTCACTGTCGCTAGTTAAGGGCTCTGCATAGGTGCTATCCAGCATGGGTCCACTGGGAATCCCTTAATTGGAAAATTTAACAAAAAAAAAGTCACAAACGACTCCAATTTATGTATATGATTGGACAAAATAGTTTTATTGCCTGAAACTACTCTGCCCCCCCCTTAACAGATCTCCGCATTGTAAATACCACTTTTGATTTTATTGCTTTTGATATTTCACAAAGAATTCCACGATGCAACGTGATAATGTTAATCAGACCCAATCTAGAACAGCTGTAACATAATGCACGCAATTCTTTCATCAAATAAAACTATTTACTGTGATTAAACTATCCTTGAATAATCATTAATTTTAACATCCAAACAATCTGACAGGGGAAAAAACTTCCATTTTCCATGAAACAAAAAACACCAGGTACCTATAATTAAGAGGCAACAGACAGCAAATCTGATTTAATGCTAAACCTAATTGCCAAACTTAATCACTTCTGTTAGACTAAGTGCAAGGAATTATATTTCTTACAATGTTGCGGTAATATAGACCCTTAAGTGTTTGGAGAAGCTGGTTTTTTTTGTCAGTCTCTGTTTAGAACATAATAGTGGCTCAAAACATTTTTGCAAAGGCATAATTGAGAAGTCAACCTGCTGCACAAGACATGTTAACTGTCAAAGATTTTCCTTCAAAGATTCGGTCATAATGCCCCAATAATTCACTGCTAAAGTGCCTGCACAGTAAAACAGTGCGATGAAATCTGGAGTTGCTCTGCCGTTCAGCCAGAACAAAAAACAAATAAAAAGCTAAGTACGATGACATCAAATCAAAAATTACAGAAAACACAAAAATGCTGACAGGAATGCTTGAAAAACTGCCGTTGAATCTCACCAGTGTTTAGGTGGCTAGTGTTGGAGTCTCCACTACATTCGTGTTAACAACAACCGGAATCTCCCGAATCACCTCTGCTGGCTGTGCTGTGTGATTGGACGGAACATGGATCTATAGCATTGAATGTACCCGCCGACCCAGACATTTCCATTGCATTGCTCAATGGTTAGGTAAAGGCCGCCCGTCGCAAAGGAGCCACTGGTTCCTTCTTTTTGATAAACCACGTCTATCAGTCTGTGGATTATAGACACTTGGTCCGCTGGCCTTGCCCTGTGCAATCATCACATATCCTTGTATTTCTAAAGGCTGTGCAAAACTCGGTGCCATTTGGGTCACTTCCACTGGCAAAACAACATAAAACATTGCTTATGTTGTGCGTGGATGACCCACTGTCTCTCCGATGTAAGCCCGTGAATGTTGGTGTGTGGCCCAAGCCTTGATAATAAACAAATCATTTGTTTAATTCCTCGTGTTCGACCTTCTGCACATCCCCTTTGGCGTAACTCCTATAACTTAGCATAATAATTAAGCTGTTCTATTGCTGTCATCATGGGTTTTGAATCAGTGAGCCAACTTAAGAACACAAAAGAAAAGACAGTTTTTATAATTATCGCACTAAATTTCCAAAAAGTTTAGGAGAAAAGGGCCAATTCTTGAGGCCACTTTAACTAGTAAATACATGTGACATGTGTTAAATAATAGTATGTACCACGAGGTGTGAGTATTCATTGCCAATATCCAAAACCAATCAAACTTCATTATTTCTGAATTTCACTGAATACCTAGCTGATAATGAAGTTTGACTGACAGTAACATCATCAATGGCTCCCTTTGATCATGTCCTTACCACTGTACATTTCTTGCATTTTCTGTTTCTTCATGGCCTTCCTCTTCCGACAAAGCCACACCACAAAGATACACAGCGCGAACCACAGGGTGACACCAATGATACTGATTAGGAGGCCAATGAACCAGGGCTGTTTCATCAAGTTATCTTTCTCAGGCCCTACAATGGAAGACTGAATTTGAAAATTTGCATATTCATGAAAAATAGAATTTGAAATACACATTAAAATTCATTATATTAGTTAAAACTTACAAGGCTTGCATGTGATACTGACAAGGTATTAGAATTGTAAGACACAGAACTGTATACGCAATATGAATAAAGCTTGGAGTGGTGTTACTCATCGCCTTGTTTGATGTTAGTCATAAGCTTATATCTTATAATTAAAAACAGAAGCAGGGAAAATGCAGGGATTAATCAATCAGTCAATACAAAGACAGGCTACTATCAGTCTCAAAAATCAACTCTTGCTTGGCGGGACTGAGAAAGTTGGCTCCTTCTAGCTTGATTAATGTCACACTTGCCTTCTAATTAGAGAGATCAAATCACAAAATGAAAATTACCATAACATATTTATCATTCTGTTTTGGAAATATTGAGTTATTAGGAGATGTTCTACCAATCAAGGAAAAGAGCCCCAAGTGCCGAAGTTTGTCACAGCCAGCGGATGACTTTCATACGAGCAGTAGAAGATACAATCACGCGGCTAAATTCAACTACCCCCATGTGTCTCATGCAACTGCTATTGTCTTGCGGATGACATGCTCTTAACAAAGGGTCTGGTTAAATTTTCATTTTAAAAGCTCACCAAACCAAATAAAATCTCCCACATTTGAACATTGATTGCTGGTGCTTGTGGTTATGGTACGAGGAGCTTCTGCTTATAGCCACCAGACTGCTAACTTTTCTTTTATTACATTGATAAGTGTTTATCATTGAATACTGTCAGAGTAAGAACAAAACAAGACAATATTTATCAACGTGTGACTTGACAGATCACAATATCAATTTTCTGTCAGTGGAGGTGAAAACATCATATCTTTTAGTGTTAGCTACCCTGAAATCTCCATAACAATTGGAAAGGTTGGAACTGTTTAAGTCCTACCAAAGTTTATCAGCAGGCCGACAAAATATCGCAATAAATAAATTTTCATTAAAGCACAGACAGAGTTATAAAAGTAATCAATCTATTCAACAGGAATACTCATTAATTTGAGCAATGCATCAGGGGAAATGAAATGCTCCATTTCATCTTGAGAGAAGGCAGAAAAAAACTTCAAAAGCTATTTCATGTGACAAATATTTCAGTTAAATGCTCAGATTGTTACAACACTTTGATTGGATTTTCTTGTCATTAAGTATTGGAGAAACGTAACTGTTGTGTGAGGGACCGTTTTCACATTGTTAAAACCCTTACTACCATATGGAATTTATTTTATGGTGTAATTTTAATGACAAAAAATTGGCTTTTATTTCTACATATAGCACTGATAAAAGGAGCTCGAAATAAATGTTTCACTGAAATGGTTGCCTTAATTACAAATGAAATTACTGCCATGAAAAGCTCATTTCCACGATTAAAAAAATTGTGCTAAATTCTGTCTGATTACTTGAACTAGTGAGATTACGAGGTACTAAAACACAACTTTATCGGTCCCCATGAGTCACTTGAGCCAAAAGCAAGAGCATCCCTTTTCTCACAATCTGTAGAAGACTCCTCTAAGTGACAGGCAACCCCTAGCCTAATTACAGAATATGATCCAATGCTTAAAATTTTCTGTCACTTGGAAAATGAACATTTTTTTTGGTGTGCCCCTCAGCTGGGCCCATAAATTCCTTTTTATGATTTGAAAGGCACCGCTCTGGTGCACTGAGAAGGTTCAGGGATCAGATGACAGCCCTCCCTTAGGCTTGGCAGATTAGGACTCAATTTGCAATGGTTATCTAACTCCAGCCATCAATCACGTATCATAGCCGTTTGGTCTTTATATTTCAAAAGAACAATGCTAATGCACTTGTCAGCCTCAATTTATGCCTCTGCTGCTTTCAGATTTTTACAAAATGAAGGAAATATGTAGCATGACATTAATAAAACAGAGCATTTAATTTTCTTTTTGCAATTGGAAATATTCTCAGACTGCAGTGCATTTTAATGAGTGATTGCATCACATCAGCCGTAGAAATTGTTATTTGAGACATCAGTTGAAGTGTTTTATGCTATCCATTATAGAAAAAGAGAGTATTCCACGTCTACAGCGGACATCATTTCGCACGAAATTCTTTGAGCTCCAATAGTCACTATTTCTATGTGACCTGTATCTGCATTACACTGTACAACTATACCACTTTACACCCACTCAGCTGAAATGCATCTTAACAGCATACACTGTACAACTATACCACTTTACACCCCACTCAGCTGAAATCAGCATCTATAACAGCATACACTGTACAACTATAGCACTTTACACCCCACTCTGCTGAAATCAGCATCTTAAATACACACAAATACACAGTCCCCTTCATTAACAATATTAAACCCAGCACTCATTAAAATATCCAAATTTTTCTGCCTCAGATAATGAACAAAAAACATGGCTTTTCAACTCAGAAGAGAAAGAATTCTAGATCTTGTGGGAAATTCTATTTATGATAAAATTATATAGTAATATATCTATATATGTATGTATGTATGATATATTGTCAAAGAATATGTGTACTTGAACATGCCTTGGCATATATAGTCCTTGACATATTCTATTGACTAGCATCTCTTCTCTTGATTATGATTTCTATATTTATGTTGGACTCTGAATTAGGGAAAAATAGTATTCTGTTCTACTGTAAAAGTGGTTATTTACGCTGGGGGTTAAGTACGCGTTTTTCCATGTACAGCATTACGCGTGGGGGGAAAATACGCGATGACTGAATAAAATGTATATCATATAATTATGATATTTATGTGTATACGCGTGGGGGAAATTTACGCACTCATTACGTGACCGCGTAATTAGTGTAAATTTCCCCCACGCGTAAATAACCACTTTTACAGTATTCTATTGGAGTTTGATTCTCCATTTTGGATCATTAGGGAATATATAAATAGCAACCTTTTCATCCTTTTCATATAGTTCCCAGAGATCGACTGTAATTTACAAATTGATGATCTCTTAGGTACATGCTAGAAAGTTGGACACTTATTTAATTACATGTAAATAGAATGTAGGCTGTGATATGATAGGGTCCACTTAATTATGTTGAAAATATCAACTGCAATAAATATCAAGAGATGACAACTCTCATTCAAATGATATGGTCTGGTTCATTTCGAGAGAAAACCAAAACTTTGATGAAAATAACATACCAGTACATTTACTAATGAATTCTAGAGGTAAAACAGGAAATATCACATACAAGACCCTACAAATTACTGTCAAATGGTATATAGTAAAAAAACAAATTGGAAGGGATTAATGAATCACATTCCTGGAATTTCACTATATTATACACAGGTGTCAGGGATCTGAAATCGTCCATATAAATATCACCCGTATGGATTAATGCAAAGCTAGCTTTAGGCTTAACAAATGAGGGTTATTTCAATAATGGGCCATCATTTATTAATAAACAAAAGAAGCACTTTGGGGAAAAAAACTATGAATTATGAAATGTGCAATGCCATTATAAAATAATTTTGATATCAAAGTTAATCTCCATTGTCAATGCTTGAAAAGGTCAACCTTTTTAGAAATATTTACCAAGCATGTATTCCTTGCTCCAGGATCCCACACCACTGCTTGTCCTGGCGGCTATTTTCACCGTATATGTCTGGTCAGCTTTGAGGTTCTCCAGAATGTAGCTGGTGTAATTGGCTGGAATACTTCTGCTACAGTTATGTTTGTTGTCATTACTAAGGCAGAAGATCTACAGAAAATGAGAACGTATACTGTAAATTTTTGGCTTTTATATTTTCAAAATGTATCTTTCATTCAATCTCTGTTAACTGTAAAACGGTTTAATTTTGCGGTGCTAAAGTTTCGCAATTTTTGTCGTTCGGTTTTTAACAATGGTTTAAATCTTGCAGATTTATATAAATCCCTTTCAATAGATGAACTAATACTCCAAAAACTTTGAACAGCACTTTGAGATGGTTTTATTTTTGCGATCATTCATAAATTGCAAATGTAGTGAAATCAAACCCAAGCGAATATTTTCCCCTGTGTAGTATCTGTAACATGATCGCAAACACTTTGTAAAACTGAATGACATTGCACAAATTTCCGTTATTGGTGAGACAGACAGTAGTACTTTTAAATTACCTCATATGACTTGATGGTAGAATGCGAGGCATCATTTGGTGGTAGCCACTGGACAGAGATGCTGGTGTCGGTAGCTTTGTGGATCACAACACGGGAGGGAGCGGTTATGTGCTGGGTGGGGAATTTAATTCCCCGCGTTCGCTCAGCGGGCTGAACCTTCATAGGCTGACTACACTGCGTGGCTATGTTCTTGCTGTAGGCCTTGATACAGATACTGTACCTACAAATGATCTCAACCATTTAACCATTTTTTATTTAGGCTACTTACTAATCACATTTCATGCAATCCTCTTTGCAATATTACATTTTGCAAATCCGTGAACATATGACACACATCATAGCTCTTAAATAAAGTGGCTTTTTTCCCAATCCTAATTAAACACAGATGAGAGATATGTATAGTCAATGAAATACAGAGTACTATTGGTAAAATATAGATTTCTCTAGCCCAGGAGATTACTTCACAATTTATGGGCATCGAACTATTGTCTTTTTATGATGTATATATGGTACATGTGTAATTACAGAAACATTAATGCACACTGTAATCAGAATACAAATGAATTATTAATTGAAACTAGATGTTTGTGAAATACAATTCCCCTGAGTGAGCTACAATTGTGGCCTTTTACACAATGATGAATGACCTTGACCTTTAAGTTCATTAAGTACGAAACCTCTATCATATATATTTCCAAATTTATGACCAAGAGTAATTTTACAGAAAGATCAAGGGACCAAGAAAGAACAGTATGCTCCAATATTTCACAAATTTAGGAAGAACAATATTCATATGCAAATGACTTTCTGTAAATAAACACATTAAATTTTCTTACCACTGGTCACTCTTCAGATTCTGTATGGTGTATGACAGAGCTGTTCGACTGACGGTCACTGACTCCATCCGACCTGTTCTACCAGTCTTCAGGTTACGAATTTCTCGGTATTCAATAACAAATTTGTCAATGATGTCCATCATCTTGTGTACCTACAATGAAATCAATGCCTCAAAATATCAGCAGAAAAAAACCGAGTTTCATCTAAACCTATTGTAACGAGTCATTTTAAGACAGACTGACACCAAGCCATCATAGTTCTCTGTACAGTGACTTATACCCCTGTACCCCTTTTGTGTGTATATAATATACAAACTACTATGAATATGAGAGTGTATGTTATGATGAACATGCTGAATGCAAAGGCTAATTTCGAAGTTGAATGAAATTACAAAAGATACAAAACAAGACTTTACATTCATTTTCAGCAAATACAGATTGGTGTATATACACAACAACATGTGAAGCATGTCCAAGTAATATCCAGAATCTAAAAGATTCGCAAAATTTTTTTTATTGGAAAAATGACATTATAGAGCATGAAAATATCACAATGTCTGCAAATTTTTACATCAGAATGTAACTTCCACAGACCATCATTAAACCTAGTACTTCTGTAAAACACAAAATCCAGTTTCTGTTTGAATTCATAAAATGAAAGTGGACTGACCTTCCACCTGACTTCCACGGCAGCAGGCAGTTGTTCTACTGCAGTCAGTGCCACCACAATGCCCTGCAGACTACTACGAATCTGTTCCCGGGTTAGCTGTGTGTTGCGAGAACTGTCTGTTATATCTACAAGAAAACAGCGCATTCAATTCACTGAATAATGGAGAAAATATATGAAACATGACATGATTGCATATATTATAAAAGCTAAAGGATTAGCTGTATACACTGACTAGTTGAAATAAAATGATGGGTAAAGCATGTTATTTTGTGATGTCATACGTTGTAACACCATGATTCACAACTAACATTATCCTTAGTTCTGCATACTTTACCTATTTACTGCTTATCTAAAACATTTAAAGTTTAAATTTAGGGCCAAATTCGACTATCAATGGAAGTAGTTCTTTGTTGCCTTCTACTCACGTCTGGTGTTTATGGGGTCTGACTCCTCACTCGGTACCCCTATTCCATGAGAATTTCTGGCTCGCACCAGGAATACGTAGGTTGTATCTGGCTTGAGATTGGTCACGGTGTACGTTGTGGGTTGCAGAGACGTAGTGGATGGTGGGACAGAAGCAGAAGCAACAATCCAGCCCTGAAAAGATGATCAAACTCAGACAAAATGCGCAACTACAGAACACAATACACAATACACAGTACACAGCAAAGCAATGGCGATAGCTTTGTTTCCTTATATGAAAAAATGATTCGTTATATCTATTGGTTGTTTTTTTAATTTTTTTTTTTAAAAATGACTTGCTACCGGTAGTCATCATCTCAATGTAAATAGTACTTTATTTTATGGGTGATTGTTGAAATGTATCAATATGAATACATATAGTAAGAGTACTGATACTATGACATGCATATTAACATTAATCCCATAAGTTTACCTGAGATGTTTCATGACTGAAGTATTCCACAATGTATGCATAAACAGGTGAGTCTCCATGGTTACTGTTCGGTTGCCATGACAATTTGATGGAATTTGCCAGGACCTCTACCACTGTTGGTTTGGAGGGTGGACCAGGGAAAGTCTTCACGTCTTGTGTACGATGGAATGTCACATTCTTGTTGGACTCTACAAATGTACTGAATTCATTAGCAATTGTCCCCGACTTGTAAGAATGATAAATAAAAATTTCTGTATAATGAAAAAGTTTTAAAAAGCATGTAACCATTAGTGACGCTAGCCTTACTTTTGACCAATAGTGTAGCTGATTGGGATGTTTCTCCAGTCTCACTAGAAGCCTTGCAAGTGTAATTTCCCGAGTCTGACTCTCGGAGATCTGTCAAAAACAATGTTTCATGTTTCACCATCAATGTACACTCTCTATTCCTTTAATGAATGATAAACACAACTTTCCCACCACTCCTTCTTCAGCATAAAGTAAACTTTACATCTCATAATTAATGAATTTTGAAGCCGATATTTCCAAACATTTCTTTATTTACACCAATATCCTTACAAACCTCTTCAGCAAGGCCAACAACGGGTTTTTCAATCATAAATTTTTCAACCTTACGAATTAATTTTCAATATTAAAACCAAAGCAATTTTTTTTCAATTATACATTAATTTTCCCAAACAATAGTTCATTTCAATAATACCTGATATCTGAAGAGTCCCAGAGCTCAGTGAAATGATTCTAGAATTTTCAGTAATGGGTTTGTCATCCTTCAGCCACCATATCTGGGGCTTTGGATCCCCAAAGGCCTCACAATGAAGGAAGCCCACCTCTCCTGTGGGCAGGTTCTGGCTCTGGGGGCCAATCCTAATGATAGGGGGTGGCCGGGTGTCATTTACTGAAAACAGAACGGGGTCAGTTTCTGAAAACAAAAGTTCACAAGTACAGAGAAATACACTTATTACAATTTTTGCATTTTTTATCTGTTCTAGCTAAGTTTCTCCATTTATCACCCAACTATCCCCCAAAGTTTGACTGCCCATTACCTTTGACATCAAGCCTTGCTGAGGCCTTGGCTGAGCCGAGTCCATTGATAGCCTCACACTCATACTGACCAGAATCTCCAAGTTGTACTCGCTCAATTCTTAAAGTCCCATCTGAAGCCACAGAGAATCTTCCTGATGCAGTGTTTTGAAATAACAGTGTCTAAAATAAAAGTACTCCCTTTAGTAGTAAATAACACCGATTGAACTTGAATCTAAAATTTTTTTTTTGCCTCAATATCCTCTTGTGTGTGGAGAGAGAGAGAGAGAGGAGAGAGAGAGAGAGAGAGAGAGAGAGAGAGAGAGAGGGATGAGCTGTTAGAGCGAGAGCATAAATATTAATTCATCCCCATATCCATGGACATATAAAATATTTTAATACTGTGTACATGATACAGAATTAATCTTTCTTTTTTTTTTTTTTTTTTTAATACTGTACTAGTTTGATTCAGCACAGTATTCTCAGAAACACCATTCCTGTCATTAGCAGATTACGGGTTTCAGCTGGTAATGTAAAACCTATAAATCCTTAGCTAAACGTTAAAACATGCAATAAACTTCAGAGAAATTACATCAAATATTAACTGCAAAATGGTTTAGGTGTGAGATTTCTCAATTTCAATTCAAAGACCCTTTTCATGACTTCAAACAAATAACAAAAGCCAGGAGGAGTGAGTCACTAATATGGCCATCTATAAAGTAGAAAATCAATTTGGCAGAAAACTTTTCATTGCGATATTGTGAGTGATTCCTTTGCCACTACAGAAAACAAAACTGTTGGTTGTGGCCCCTAATCAGACATGATCATCACCGAGCTGACCTCAGAACATCCAATCACAACCTGTTGAACAAATATGGACCTAATTTCACTCAGGAATAGATTGATGGTATAAATCAAATTCTACATGATCCCAACTTGTCCTCTGATATTGATAAATATCCATAATATTCGAGACAAGTTTTAAAGATGAATTAATATTCAATTTGTATAAAAGCCTCCCATTCAACTCATGTGATCTGAAATGGGAAGATTATCGAACAAAAAAGTCACAAAACGCAAATTACCTATTGGGATTGAATGCTACTCAAATAAAGAAACGCACTCATGAATGATTTAGCAAAATTATCCCCTGGAAATACACTTATGCAATGCCTCTTAACAACCCTGCAAATGGATCGGATCAGTATTCAGGTAACAATTAAACCTGACAAAGTTAATGACAAAATTATGAACTATGGGAGGTATACCATTCTGTTCATATGAAATATTAAATCTCCTTTTTAACTCGGCTCCAATTGCCAATACTTATAGAATTCCTGTCTAATGGATTGATTGCTTTCTGTGGAGTAGAGCAAAGATTCCTGTGCACAGAACAATATCGTAATCTCTTGTCTTCAGAAAGTGCTGGATTAGGAAGAAAAGCTTCAATCTAATGCAATTTATCAATCATGAAATTGCACCCGATGATTCCTCGCTGGAATATGAATTTTTTATTGCCAGGGTCAAAAAGACAGTGACCAAACATAGGGACGATATTTCTGTATGACTTAAGACTGGAAATGGGAAAGGAGATCGTTTTCATTGGTCAGATTATAAAGCCCATTTACGCAACGTACACACAAACTGCGTCTAAGATAAATTGGTCGAGCTCTAAGTTTCCAATATTAATTTGGTAATATAGAGTCCACATTTGCCACATTTGCATTCCAGCCCTAAACATTAAGACCTAAACAGTAATGATTGTTAGAGAATGCTGATCACGTTAGCAGTAAAGCCACTTGATGCATGAGCCTGATTGGGGAAAAGTCTCCATAATGTAGCTTTTGCATTGATCGTCCACATTGATGGAGGACTTTCTGATTCTCTTGAGCCATTGACTGAAGGTTAAATCCAAACCTGTCAAGGCCCTGGAAATTAAACTACTGTTCTAGAATTGCAATTGAACACACACAGATAGAGAGAAAAAAGCACTATAAAGAGTCAGGCTTGAATTACTATGAATGTGGATGAAGGCTGCAACCTTGCTGAATCATACATCAGTGTCACTGCAGACAACAATGGAACTATTTTTCTTGTTGTATCAGTAATGATGTTTTCCATCTTCTCAAAACAATCATAAAATTCATAAGCACTTATTCCAAACCATTGTGTACTATAACCACTAAGGTCTATATCCTGAATATGACCGCCCAGGAAACTAACAAACTGTTGTATTTCCAACTAAATGGTATAAATCTCATAAATAAATGCAAATTTGATCTTTTCACTCTGTGGCCAGACGTTAATGAAAAATATATGTGTTGCAAGTCCAAGAATCACTCTGAAACGGTTACTTAATATCACAGATAACGGGACTACAGACGGCAGTCCTATTGTATGGTTATATTACCTTCTCCCCTGAGGGCTTGTTAGAGATTTTGCTCCATATTATGGTGGCCTGTGGGATTCCCGTGACAGAACAATGCATAGTAACCGTACGCCGCACACCCACCACCTGATCATGTGGCTTCACGTCAAAAAATGGCATGACTGTAAAATACAGGAAATTCAATCCGTAATTATTGAAACAGTGCAGACATATAAATGATGCAACTTAATTCTGCAAACACAAAATCAACTTATATAAAGTCGAACTTCGGTATCTCTCAAACACTGATATTTAGAATACCGTGGATATGTCGAATTGAATTGGACATTCCAACCACTAATTCTGCAAGTATTTTACCCTTGATATCTTGAATCCTTGAATACCTCAAAGTTTTTTCTCAGTTCCATCGAGTTCGAGATAACGAGGTTTGACTGTATATCATGGCTACAAACTTTTGGCACGTACCATACTACACATGACATCATAATCTGTATATGATACATAAATGTGCTCTCTTGAAGAATTTAAAACATAACAAAATTGAGCATATTTACATAATGAATAACCCATTCATTCCCAAGGCATAAATCTTAAAAATTATCTGATCTGGTTGGCAAAAAATATTTCAGATGTCTTTGAACTGATTACGAATGAAGGCAATAATGCCCAGGCTACAAATGAACATCATATCCAATGTAGGGCTACTCCAATCTTATCATCATCTTTATTTATCTCTTGCAAAATATAAAGTTCTATCAGTTTCTTTCATAACACAATCACACATTATAGACTTGCATTTTGAGTAACGCTGAAGATAATACAAATCTTCGTAACACTCAATTTCTCAAATCTGCCAAAGAAACCTATAAATAGCATGACAAATTTGTCTTTAAATTCGTGGAAGTCCCCATAATGTCTATTACTCTTCATTTTTCATCTTGAATTTTCAGCAAGGAGACTTTATGATTTATAACAGCCAGTGGTATTTTAAGATATTGTATTTTATCAAACATAAAACAGCTCCCAAAATAATCCATCTTGTATGAAATTGGTTCACCAAGTTCATGAAAATGGGAGACAACTCTTACAAACTTTGGACTTGAATGGAAAACTTACACTGGACAGTAAGCCTAGCGACTGCCTCTGCGGTCCCCACGGAGTTGGAGGCCATACAGACATACAATCCAGCATCCTCAGCCTCGGCCTTTTCTATCCTAAGTGTGTTGTCCTTCAGTACCCTCACTCTCCCAAACTTCAGGGCTCCATTCTCCTTCCTCCATTCCACCACTATGGGCTGGTCCCCCACCACCTCACACGGAAAGTGAACAGCCTCCCCCTCCATGATGATCTGGTCAACTGGAGCTTTCCGGAAGCTAGGTTTTTCTGTGAACAAATCATAAACTATGAAGAACATGCTTGTTATAAATTCATTTCTCAATGTAAATGAGAAACCCCTCAAAAAAAACAAAAAACTACCCCACCCCCCCCCCCCCCCCCCCCCCCCCCCCCCCCCCCTCCCCCCCCCCCCCCCATTGCTTTTTCAGAGTTATCATTGTATAATTATAATTACTACTAGTTTCCCACAAAAGTTGAAAACTCTTACTGAGGACTAATTGAGCAATGTTACCTAGAACAGTAAGTTTAGCCCGTGCACTCTCTCTTTCTCCAGCAGTGTTGGTAGCAATACACTTGTAATCGTCTGCATCATTCAGTGTCACCTGGGAAATGATCAGGTCACCATTTTCCAGAATTTGTATTCTGTCACTCTCCGTTAGGAATTTCCTCCCCTTCAACCACAGGACCTTGGGCTTGGGTTCACCTCGTGGAGGCCGACAACTGAATCGGGCCTGGTCACCGATGGACACACTCTGATTGGAAGGAGACTGCAAGAACTCATCTCTCAGGACTGAAATAAGAGGTAACGAGTTAAATCGCTGATTAAGATCATAGGAAAATGATAACACAACTAGCTATTTCCCTTGATCCTATAGACTACCAATAATAGTTATNCGGGGGGCGCTCATAAGGGCAGGGGCGCTCAGTAGGACGAATACGGTAGCTATTTCCCTTGATCCAATAGACTACCAATAATAGAACCATCTTGTGTGAGAGAACAGTTAAAACTTAATTTGAAGTGAGGAGTACACCTATTTGTAATTTTGAGAAGTACACCTATTTGTAATTTTTTGGCGCAGTTAACTGTTAAAGAACCCACCTGCAATTTGGAATTTCAGAAGAAATCATGCGAGTCAGCAAAATCAAAAGAATTTCATAAGAACACTGACCAGACAATTCAAATTGCAAGTATTTCATATTTTAAATGCAAAAAAATTGCACAAGAACCATTTCATCTTTTTACTATGCTGCGATATCAACATGAAACAATAAGAGAATGATTTTTATCCTGCAGCTGTTGTACCATGATAGATACTTATATCATTCCAGTGCAGCTGGCAAAATAAATCCACAGCAAATTGTGAAAATGATAAACAACTTCATGCTATAAAACTGCATATCATCAGTCTCATGTAAAATCCCTCACTGCACTTGTTTAATTTCATTGAGAATTTCATTATCACCATCTTTTGTTAAAAAGAGAACTACAAAACATTTTGACACTTCTTAAAATTACACTTTTTCCCATTAAAAGCATATAAACCTTCATGCTTGAGTCTCAATTTTCATAACATTCAGCTAGGCTTTAGAATTCTTCCCATGGCCATAAAGGTACAATGTCGACTAAATTGGACAATAGAACAATATCATTATGCAACTCCTGGGTACATGAGACAGCTTCAATGTTATCTGTCCCCCTATCTCCAGAAGTAGCTGCATGCTCCTGCGTTCTTTTTCATCGCGGATGCACAAAACCTGGCCATTTTACAGCTTTTTAAGGCAATACCATTAAATTGCCTTCGAATCATTTAAATTCATTTGAATAAAAAAGAGCGCAAAATGGAGGCAATAAAAAGATCAGAATACCATGGATATGAATCTTTAAACATCTAAATATTTACCAGAGCATTGAAAAACATAGTCAGCTATGCAAAAAGAAGCATTATCACTTTAAAAATACCTTCAATACATGTACAAATTAAACAATGATAAAGTGACTTGTTTTTTATATCTTTTTTTTGCAATTTAGGCTGTGAGATTAAAGCCTCCAACATCTGCATGCATATCAGCTTAAGAGAAAACAAAGTGCTTTGAAGCCTTTACAAAAACAGCTTTTATCACTGAAAGCAGTAGCCATATATTTTTCAACTGGATAAGTGGGTCACCATTCTCCTTCATGCATTCTGAAATGTCATTTTTTACTGCTAATCTTCTAATTTTGTACTGTACCTAACATATCAATGTGAAATTTTTTCTAAAAATAAAGGCAACTCCCAAAAACAGTGCACTTTGCAAATAACAAATCATATTTGCCAAGATACTATTAACATTTACAAGGGGCTGCTGAAAAAAATTCAAACGAATGATGTAGTACCTGCTCACACCATAAGCCATGTTGTATCACCCGTGGGCTGTTGCTGTTCCTTACCTGCTATTTTCAAGGTGGCATTTCTGGAGATGGCACTACCCAGCCTGTTGGTGGCATTACAGTAGTAAACACCGGCATCAGACTTGTCTTTCTGGTTGTGGACAACTCTAAGGAAGAACAGCTTCCCTCCCTCGATCAACATTTTTTGAGAGTATGGGTCTTGGTCCATGGTAGCCACTTGCTTCCCATTGTGGTACCATGTTATGGTGGGTCTAGGGTTACCGTCTGCTTGACAATTCAAGGTGGCGGGGTTGTCCTTTGCTAGGTAACCATTTTGGGGGTGTTCCAGTATTTGTGGATAGGAGTCATGGTCATTTGGTGAGGCACCTAGGAAGACAATTCAAGTATAAATTTAAACATTATAAGTGACACCTACTATATGCTCTGTTGAAATAACGCATCTTTAATTTAGCTTTGGTAATGGAATGTGTTTGAAGTTAACACACTTTAAAACTACATCTAGATCATTGAACTGACAATAATATATCCTAAAGAGTGAAACACGAGCAAAATAATCTGAACGATTTGGTTCTTTTTGTGTTAAATCAATATAAAAGCCTCGTTATTTTGCCATACTTAATCCTAGAGATTTATACAATTTTCCTTGGCACCTAGAGCCACTCTCACCCAGTGCACATCAAGCTTTTGCATTAAGACACATAATGAAGATCCCCGCGCAATCAGGATCAATTCTGTGCATTAGCAATCTTGTAAAAATTACTGGGATTAGAGCCTTGTCAATGTGGCACCTACTAGTCGCACAAGAAGTGATAAAATGCCTTAGGACGGGTGCAGAAATTTACATGCACTCTACCATCAAATGAATGGTGATCATTTTTATCCCAAACCTAAATTGATATGTCCACAAGCAAAACCTAATCTTCCTCCGAAAACAGAAACTATGGAATCCATTTGTAGGGTTTCTCTGAGCTGAGGGCATTAGGCATCATCATTTTCCAGCCATCAAAGAGAGGGCACAGTAATATGAATATATGGTCTCATTACTGGTCCTGTGGTCATTTTGCTGGACTGTAAAAACTATCGCCATTTCTTAAAAACCACAGAGCCATACCTGCTCCACCAACCCATCCACAGACAACTCATCTAACTCCATAAACTCAGTGTCAATGCAAACAAGCAAAATCTATAATGGGCCATTACAATGAATCTTTACTATCACCGATACATCAGGAACATATGGTACTAATTCATGCTGTCACACGGAAATAAAAGTTTATGATGAATCAAAACCATAAGTGTGTTCCTGTAATGACAGTGTGCTATTTAAGGATGCAGAATACATTGTTGATAAATTAACCTTAGGAAGAGCTGGCCAGATCTGTTTCTTGTCTCCCCGATCTGACACATCACACTCCTGCACCATTGTTGTTACTGGCTCTGAACTCAACTTTTTTCTGTCAATAGTCAATATGCTTTTTTGCCATTGATATCACCTTACTCAATGAAAAAGACATTTATCATGATATATTGGCCAAATATTGTAACAAGGGAAAAGTGAGTAGATTTCCTTTCTCTTTGATGCTAAATTGCTCTTCCTTCATGTAAATATCCTACAGCAAAAATCCAATATTGTCATATAAAATTCACCTTTTTTTAACCTTAATTTTACACTAGCCTAATTAAATATTGATTGAATACAAAGTCATCTGCATCAGAAAGCCCTGACCAGTTGTGCTGAATGTGAATCACCTGTCAGTGTGGAGGACCAACCTAAAGGAAACTGCATGACATAATGAACAATACCCATTAGGCTCTCATCAGGGACAAATCCCTTTGAAAATGGGCACTACAGGCCTCTCAGGACGGCCGCAGCTTTTGATGACCTCTTGTTCCATCATTTGGTCACTTTGACTGTTGTAACAAGGGACACTCGAGGACCAGAGCATATTCTCCACTTTTCCCCTGTACTACTTCTGTGAATAATCAATACCTATTGAAATATTCCTATAATTTCCTCGTTACTTGGCGTGTTCAACAGACAAGAGATCAATAGACACAAACTATTGATACAACATGGTGAAGCACCGGCGTGGCTATCCAAAAGGTTTCTCTCTGAGATGGCCATCAGTTTGCTTACACACATTCATTTCTAGCATTGCTGAGTGGCAAAGATAAGAGAATCTGAAAGTTTGTTTTATGGATTTTGCTTCTGTTCACAAATCAGATGGACTCTAAGATAGGCCCTGGACTTGTGAATGCTGTCTCATTTGGTAGACAGACAGATGCATTACTTGCAGAGGCCTAATAAGATTCTCTTTACAATTTGCATATTCTTTTGAAATTATCCCCATCTCACTGCAGAGTTATTAAGGACCTAACACACACACACTGGTGTCAACCTAGTCTTAATTATATTTCTTTTGTCATCTGTCATTGCACATTAACATTTCATGAACAACTGTGCATTATCTCAGTTACATGTGTACAGACATCTTGATATTCAGTAAATGTTTCACAACTATGATCGAACAACTAAAGGATGCTGGTGATGATGGCAAAATAAATGTCTTTTTTTTTCTTGAAGACAAGTTGTCTACAAAATGAAGTGGTTATGCACATGGGTTCACTGACACAGTGCTTTATCTGCTTCAGCTTGACCAATGTTTACAATTAACTGTATGTCCATACATTGATTGTTTATGTAGGAGGTCTGCAGAATATTTAGATGGGACAAGCCCTGTCCTGTATCAATATTTATTTTCATAGACCATAGCCAGAAAGATATAACACTAGCCTAGTTGTAAATCTGGGGTAATTTCACAAAGGAAATGGTTTTATATTCCTCCAGAGGATATTACAGATTTCCTCAATTTGTGGCTCAGTTGAGCATCAGACTGAGTACAATGGGGTATCACTGCCTACACAATGAGATGATGGCTATCAGAGAAAGGCTATCACCTTGGCTGTAGCTTATCTCCTATTATACACCCATTAGCTGGACAATATAGATACCCTTCCAACCTCTTATTTTTATGACAACTAAACAACAATATTAAAAGAACATAAACATCCAAATTAAACACCAGAAAACACTTGTACAAGCAGACGGCAGCCAGGTCACTGCCAACTCTGGTATCCATCACCGGCAGGTCACCTAGATGCCCTCTCACTTGTTGCCAGTCACTTAAATGAAGAACAGGCACAAACAAACAATTAGAGACCATCAAATTCTAATGAAATGCAAAGGTCCAGGCAAACATGACCATGCTGGACTCTGTTGTCAGTCATTCTCCCCCTCCCCATTCCTTGTCCCCTGTAGTGATGGATTCTCCGCTTACCAACAAGCAGCGACAACACCTTCCTCGCTGATTAGCGTGTCTCCACACTGTGTATACTGGTTTACATCTAAATATTTATGAGATGCTGATCATTCCCCAAGTGGCTGGATATGAAAGATATGAATTGTTTGTAAATGCTCTTTCGTCAACACTGCAGGAATATACCACAATACTAAGAAAAGGCGAAACTGCTGTGAAACAGAACACAGATAACAATCCCTACCACTAACACCCATGTTATCATGTTTTTTCTCTCGAATATCACATTTAATAATACAAATATACAAGATTATAGTCTCCTGGATATCCCCAAGTTTGCCCAATCTTTGTTTGTTATCAAATCACACCATGTAAGAAATCAGATTTCATTTTGTTCAAAATTCCCCAGGTGGCCAATTTGTAATGGTCAGGTTATAGGAGGTTTGCTGACAAATCTGTCTGACGTTATCACAGGACCCAGTCTGTAGTTACAGACCTAATGAATCATATATCTGTCAGGAAGTCCCCATTCCTTAGAGGTGTATTGTCCATATCAAATTTTGACAAATTCGAGTGTGAGGAAAATTATCTCTGGACATTGAATCCAATTAGTCCTGACAGGCTGTATGCTGAGCTGGCCTCATATATCAATCACCAATGGGTCATTAGGCCCTGTTGGTTCCAATTAACCATGCAGTGTCCAATTTTTCATACATGTAAATTATCATTCATGTCATCAACTTCAAATTCAAAATAATAATTGTTCTTCAATATGTGCATTTTCAACTTAACATTTGCCTAACGTAAATGAAAGATAGTTTTCCACATTTTATTGTTCAAAATTATCAAACATGTTGAAAACTCCCAAAGGATATTACAGTCAAAATTAAAACAGGACCCTTCTTGTTCCATTGGAAAAAATTTAAAGACATGTTCTCCCTTCCTCATTTGCCAATGACAGTAATTAAATTAAAAATCCTTTTAGCAACAAAATTTTCACACATTAAAATGCTAGTAAATTGATTAGCCTCTTTCCTTACATTTTTCCCCCCAGAAAAAATGCAATGTTGAAGGAAATTGACTAGTCAGAAGTCAGTAAGGTTTGGCAACAAGCTAGGTGTTATCTGACTAGAAATGTGGTAATTGCTGTGGAGAATGATGTATTGAGTATTTATGGCTCTCAATACTGATGATGGAGGAGAGAGATTACAGTACCAATATTGAGATGTAACAATCAGACCAAGTTTCCAACCAAGATGTCTGCAGCAAGAAGACAAGTATTGATGAGCCACCCTGGTGTGCCCCGCATGTAAAGGATCAACCTCTTAATGGGTAGAAATTGTTTCTGTTTCCAAAATTTACTACAAATCATGCATAGCATGAGGAATTAAAATCTTCTTTTTTTTTTAAGACCTGTTGCCTTAAACTTTTTTCTGAAAGAATAAACATGTAGCTGCCAATATAATTTTTCACAATCATAATTTCATCCATGACAATTTACTTCTCAATCAATGCTGAAACCAGGTTTCTGGAGAAAAATACTTGTTTTTCAGGCTTCATTTAAATGCTACGAAGCATTGCAAGAGAAAATACAAAAACATGACAGCACTGATGAAACCCTATAAGCTTTCAGAATTACTTCTAATATGGCCATAAGATTGGCGAGAAGATTACTTTGAAATTCCAATCACAGAATGCCAATACCCTGAAAACATTGTTGACCATATAAGTACGCAGTTTTGCCTCACAAGATAATTATCCTGTCATTTCGTCACACATCTGTATTTGTTCAAGTCTGGTATTAGTCTTCTTAATCAGGCTGTTTTGCCTAATAAAGGCAATTACAGTGTAGTATTATACCCACACTGAGAAAGCATTCGGAACTCGTGACAAATATGAGAAATGTGAAAGCTAATATACAGTATAACGATAAAAAAGTTCCCTCCTACATCAACATCAAGTCATACTGGCAACAGAAAAATGGTATAATCGGTCTACCTTATGGTGCAACAGAAAGAATCTGACCCGATTACACAAAGAAAAACTCATGTGGGTCATTATCAATAGTATCACAAGCTACATCTCTTATGTCAGCAAATATTTCTGTAGTATAGGTGTTTCATTTCTAAAGAAGAGAATCCCTTACTATTTTTCCTGTTCAAAGGAAAACATTTCAAGGGAAAAACAACATTGTGAGAGCAACGAAAACTATTTCTGGCATTCTTGTACAGGTACATCTTATGCAGTTTGTTTAAGGGGATTTGAAAGTGTGCTCATTCAAAGATACCATAATGTACCGGTAATGTCGGGAATCCATTTAGTTGTATTTCAAATGATGGAATCATGGGCTTTGTGAGTAACAAGTAGTAACCTGGAGGATATGGATGACAAATAATGAAATATGCAAACTCTTCAAGTATCCCCATTTTCAGTGCCATTTGTTTGAAACAACTCACCCTAAGAAATTTACAAAAAAATCTCATGGCAAAGTCAGATGCTGGGAGAAGAAAAAAAATCCAACTTTTTCACACCAGCTATTAACGAGCAATTCAAAAGCTTTTTAAAATTGTTTCAAGTTGTATTTTCGTGTTAGAAAAATTAAAGAATCAACACCTTTGCATCTTGAAACCTCCCTTTGATTAATTATCAACATATTTTTACACTCTCAAAACAACAAACAACAAATTATCTCAAATTCAACCAGGAAGATTTCCAAGCAGATTATTTATTCAATACAAATTTACAAGCATCTCTTGGCTCTTTTTCTTGTTTTAAAGCAACATTCAACCAAGGCAAATTGCCCTGTTTCGAATTAAAATCAATCAGCTTGAAAACATTAAGCGATCCTAACGGATTAAAACCAGGCCTACTGAGAAGAGTTTGAAACCTCTGTTTTTTCATGTATCACTCGAAACAAAACAACAAATCAACTTTGGGGCATGCAACTTTCAATAGGTAGCATATGAACAACATATTGTAGAAAACATGAAAAAGCAGTCATCATCAATTAATTCAAGGAATTCAAATAAATTTGAAATATCAGTAAGTAAAATGAACCATATGTATGGACAATTGTTTCCTTCTGGTGAGCAGGCAAAAACTCTGCATATAAATGGGAGAAATTATTGGACCAATGTGTGAAAAAAGGGCTTTAATACTGACTTAACAGCAAAGGTCTTAAGATCCACCATCTGTGTGGGATATAGGATTGCATGGAATTAGCTAAAATTTCCACCGTGATCAATAGGTCTTATAGGACAGCTCCACTGAAAACAAATCCCTTTAGAATGCTCCGCCTTAGAATTTCAACAAGAAATTCTTATGGTAACTCTTAGTTTTTAATGGCTTCTTCATCAACTTCAATAAAAAAAAATCTTCCTTGATATGCACACTGGTGACACATTAGAATGTGCACGTAACTGCATGCACCTGTTTCCTAATCTGCACTGCATTAAGAGCCTTGGCAATTGCAGCAACTGCAATTTTTGACAACACAAGGAAATGTTTGAAAGCACAGGAAAACTGAAAGTAACAGATGTTTTTGCAACCAAAACTTTTATTTCCACTTCTCCGACATTTAGCACCCTTTCTGGAATACCATCTGAAACTATTTTGGATTTATAGCTTATGCAACTAGATTCTCAAGTATAAAAAGTCATGAGGATATCTGGGTAAAATCCCTCCTGATGATGCTCTAAAACATTTAAAAATGATTTTATCATTAGCTGGTGTCAATGGCTCTCGCAAATAATCTATCTGAATCACTTCTGCCCGATCTCTTTGGTGGAAGCAAGGAGCTGAAAGCAAGTTGCATCAGCAGCAAAGAAATGGTGTTAGAACTAGAACCTTGTCTTTTCTTTCAAGTGTCAAGAAACTTAGGTTTATCTCCAACAGAGAGCACACCTCTGTGTAAAAAAAAATCATCTCTTTTCTCAAATTCATTTCATGGCTTCATTACAACAAAATGCCAAAAGAAAAGCTTAATGCAGAACATTCTTCAAATATGTTGACAAGCAGAAGATAGAAACTCTATCAACAAATTGAGCATTGGGTTCTTTATGGCAGCACTGACTGACTTTCCATTTCTACACATCCTACTGTCCTTGCAATAAAGTCCTGTGTTTTAATTCCCAGTTAATCAATGGAACATTTAGCTTGTCATGGCGGGATTGATCTATGCCTCCGATAATGCTGAAAAAAATAGTCATTTTCAAACCCAGCTACCCTTAATTTTGTGCATTTTATGATCCTTGTTTATGATATAACCCATATCACTGACAATTAAGCGAATTCTTAATATAACAAAGGAACCATTTGCATGAACAATTTTTTTCTCGACAGGGCTAATTAATCGGACTTATTTCATCTGGTGATCATTTGAATAATGCAAAAAGGATACACATTAAACCCCTGTAGAAAATCTTTCATCAGTTCTGTGGTCTATGAGTTGATGAAACAGAAAAATGACTAACTCTATATCAAATTGTACTTCCTCCTAAATGTTGTTATTGTATATATTTATGTATATTTCATTGGCTTTTGACCTTCTCCCACTAAAATATCCACCATCTTCTGCTGCTGACAGTTTTACGACAGGCCAAAGTTTAACTACTGTATCAGTGTATCACTTTCAATTTCCATTTCATCCTATAAAGATGGCAGTGTAGTTTTTAAGGGGTTAGTGATGTCATTCAAGAGAAAACCTAAAACCTTATACAATAATCTATTGGCCCACCCAAATGATAGTTGTAACAATTACACTACAGGTAGAGACACCGACTATAATCTTCTTGAACTAAATCTTCTTGAAGACTAGTCTGTTTAACAATTTTTATTCATGACCATTTTCACTTAAATTTTTGAAAGATTTTCAAATTTACTGTGCACATCTTTCAGAATATACTTTACAAATCTTTTCCACATCAAACAAAATTCTTTTAAAATCTTTTCAGCATCCTGAAACCCTCCCATTTAAATACTGCATACAAAATATCTGAAGAGGTCGGCTAGTTCAGCTGGACAATACCAAATGAGCCATTCTCAATGATCCTCTTAAAGATTATATACCTACAAAAATGAACAACCTGCCAATTTGTTTTCCTGACGTCCTGGCATACTCTGAACATGAAAATGAGGTCATTGTATGCAATATATGCCAAACAAAAAATGTAGAGTCCTCTTTGTACCATTGATTTTTTTTTTTAAAAATTGAATGTTGTAAGTTGTAGAAATTCTCTAGATTTACAGCCTCTTTATGGCCTTTATTGCTTTATTGATCAAGTGCATGCTTAGCATCTATGCAAAAAAAGAGTTTAAGACAAATGTGTGGAAATTCAATTAATGCATGGCGTTTGCAGCTGTTAATTTGTACAGTAAGCATAGCCCCTAAACATGTAGAGCCCTTTGTTCTTGTAAGGAGTAAATTAGCTGCTGTTTGATCAACCACTCATATACTTAGAGAACTGAAGAAAATGGTACTCTAAGCCTTGAATCTTCTTGTGGAAATAGAACTAAAGCTGACTCAAGGCAAACCCAATTATGATACATCCCTCTTGTTCCAGAGTGAAGAGGAATTAAAGTGGTACTTTTTTTCAGTTATCTACCAATTGTGCACCATTCTACTTTATATAGTTCCTTCAAAGATGTTTTCAGTGAAACATCACATCTTACTGACAGAGGCAGCTGCATGGAAGAGTACAGACATGAAGACAGAAGATGAGCAGCATTTCATAGGACCATTCATTTTGTCATTTCTTTGGCAATTTTCTCAACACATTTTCAGGAGGTGGCACTCAATTTTCAGAAAGCTGATATTTTTTGGCAAGAATTTTTGAGTTGCTGAACTCTTAAATTCTTCATCCATGCAATAAACATTTGATGAATTCTGCATCTGAATGTTACAGCAAAGAATAAATAACAGCCAAAGTTATTGAGAAATAATTTATTTATCTCTTTCAAATAAAATTGGTTACTTAATGTATTAGAAACTGAAGCACACATTGCCCTGTATTAGCAATAATGATGATATATATGCCTTCTTATTGAATTAAAAGTCAATTACAACATATCATATTACAATTTTGAAATGGAGCATATAGCATAATCCAACATTACTGCCTTTGATGTACCGCAACTGTTTGCACATAGGTGGAACATTACGCTAGAGAAATATGAAAAGATACACAAATCACATGGAAAATATACCTACCACATGCCCAGAACTTCATTACAAAATCAACCAAAATTTGCATGTTCAAACATCATTAAGGCAACAGCAATTTCCTAATGATGGCTCATAACCAAATCTTGCTATCGATGCTTGAGCAACTTTAATTTCTATCCACAATAGAACAAGTTTCTGCTTTCTTTGCTCGACTAAGCCTCCTTTTAAAAATCTGTGAGGTGCAAAAACATACATCATCTAACCAAATCACGATACAATGTTAATTACAATACAGAGGGATTTCTGTAACATTCCAGCCATTTTTCAAGCAACATATGAATATTATTTTTATTATGTAAGTAAATTTGGAACTTTATATGAATATTGTCTTCATAAATTTTTTTTTTCTTCAATCCCCTCTAATATTATTAGAAAATCTAACAGATAAACATCGATGACAATGTCAACACAGGATTTATGAAACAACATAATAATCTCGTAAAGCAACATGGAGAAGAAAAAACTGTCCATATATGTTTCAGATTTCTCTGTTGTTTCCCCTAAAACCGATTCTAATCTTCTTCTTTTTCCATGCAGAGAGTTAACTCATGAATTTTTCATTGCCCTAAATCAAAAGTAGAGACTGGAAACAAAGCCGCTGGGGAGTATCCCAGGGTTCACTGCAGCATACTTTGGGTGTCATGTGTCCTAGTCTTGAAACAGACATGGGCTTTGATCAGAAACTTTATGGACACCTAATAACATGAAATTTAAGCACTGTAGCAGAAGTATTAAACACATAGAGAGAGGGAATATGTCTTATTAAGTCACAGCTTAAATCACTCTGCACAAACCGACCCTTCCACAGTGCAACAGAGGAAGCCTCAGCTCAGAGCTGTTTTAACCAGCCGAGTGTTTTAAAAAGCCTGGGTGGCCAAAACTACTTGACACCCCTGGGTTTAAAAAATAGCAATTACTCCTGTTCTTCCTAATTATCTCACTTAGTTTCACAATCTTGTTATAAACCTTCTATGTAAAAAGTGATTACATTACAATCCCAGCTTGACTATGGTTCCTTTTCTTACAATGAAGAGGGTACCAAAGAAGTTATTGCCTAATCCATCATAACATTTTCTATGCCTATATGTGTGTATATAATTATATTCTATGTCAAGTTTGGATGATATTTCTATGCTTCTGTATAACATACATACATACAAGCAAATTACACAAACTTTCACCTACTGTTGGGCAAGATTTAAAGCTCTCTGACCTGTATTATGTATTGAAGTGGCATGCAAGATGAAAGACTCTAATGTAACAAATGCCCTCTTCAAACTTCAAAAGCCTTGTGTGGTCAAAGCTAATAGAAATATGTCATCCTCCCCATCATGAATCATGCAGTTTGCATGACAAAAAGCCCAAAATATTGACAAAAGAACATAAAGCTGCAAATAATTCTTCAAGTCCAACAACATTCTTGGCACTATCAAAATATTTCTTCTTCTTTTTTTTTTTTTTTTTAAAGAAATCAAAAGTATTTGGATATTATGTAAACCCTCCATTCATATCACATTTGGCATAAATGTACTCAATCAACTTTAAGATATTTTTTATTATAGTTCCTTTTTGTAAAAGATTTGAGGACCAATTTTCAGTGGGATATTTAGATTTATTAACACTTTACTTCTCTCTGAAGATGAAATGGGACTTATGATACAATGAAGTCATTTGTGCTGAATAGACCCATTACATCATAATTATATGCCTAGTACTTTTAATGTCTTCCTGTTCTCTTCTGGTCAGTAGATGGATGTCTGCTTGGCTACCCCTAACAATAAAGATAGCCATCATTCATCACCTCCCTGGTCAGCGAAGGCTGGGTAATGATGGGTAAATTGTCAGGTGTTTGTGGTATAAAGAGAACAGATTTTACAGTGAAAAGTTTTAAAACACACAATTTAAATAATCCCCTTTATCGTACATTTATCAGCAAAGGCCTGAGATATATAGTGAAGCTTCTTTGTGTTCGACCTCAACTCCCAATCTCCAAAAAAAAAAAGAAGAAAATAAAAAAAAAAAAAAAAAAAAAAAAAAAAAAAAATAGAATAATGAATTTCAAAACAATATAAAACCCCACAATTTCACTAATTACTCTCCAAGTGCATTATCACAAGCAAGATTTCATAGCCTGTCATTTCCAGCAACAATATTAAGTGAAAATTTAAAACAAATAAGTTCTTGATTTAGTAACCAAGTGTTATAAACTTTGAGTTTTTATACAATTAATCCTGCATTAGAATACACCTGTACTTTATCCGTTATAAAACATAACAGTAAAGAAAAAAGCATTTCCTTTTAATAATACCAGGCTAATGCCAAAGGAAAGGGTGTAACTTCCATCAGCATACCATTTAAAGTTGTTTTTTGAAACAGAAATTCCTTTACATTATCTTTTTAATTGGTTAACTGAGGGCAATATCACTTTTCCTAATTAACATGATACCGACCTTACTGATTTTTTAAAACCTGAATGAGATGCAAAACATCCCATGCTCCCATTTTCACTTCAAACTATATATCCTTAGGGTCTGGATTGGGAATTTTTACCTGTGCAAAGTTGCATTACAGTCACATTTTATTGCTGTGCTGGTGCCAGCAACATCACTTTTCCTGCAGGGCAAACAAAGGACTAAATGGACTGAGCTAATAATAATTGGTTCAACAATATATTTTATTTCTCTTTACAGTGGAGGAATCTTTAGGAACTATATTGAGCATATCTGTATGTTTCATTTCCTCTTTTGTCCAACAAATGAGGAAAAAACCCGCAGGCATCAATGGACATGAAAAATAGTTATTTGATCAAATATCCTCAGAAGCTGGTATCAAAGACTGCCAACACATTATGGAATTGTTGTGGTCTACTGATCTGTAGATGTGCATTGCACTTTTAAACAAGGAAACAAGACACGAAGCTATTAAAATTTGTTCAGAATTTATGTCTTGCATGAAGATATGCAATATTATCTGACCACAATCTTATATGGTCTCAAATCAACAAGGCTTGACAAAAACATGTTCTGAAAAGAAACTTGCTGGAAATCCTCTCTTGGGATATATTGAGAAGGAATTTCGGCACCAAAGATCAATCAAGTTGTTTGCTCTCATAATCTGCTGAGCACTCAGAGTAGAGAAGTCAGAAATGTTCTGGTGACAAATCACTTCCACCTAGTGCCATTGGAGGTAGACCTTTGTGTCTGCATTTATAAGGAAACCATGCTGAGATAATTAAGGCCTATAAAGAACTTGGTCTTCACTTGATAAAAGGGGATTATATCATATTGCTGTAATACTTCAGATTACTTTAAATGCTCTGGATGACAATACATACAACTAATATACATTCTGCGTAGAACAGTGTACCGGATTATTGGAAAGTCTAATAACCAGTACACAATACTCCTGTGTTTTTATATTAACATAAACTACCTCTTTCCTCGTCAGCTACCCATAAACTTTATCGACTGTGATTTAATCGAATCAAGAGTAAAAAAAAAACTTAATACCGTAACATCAAAGAGACAGGAAAAATGCCTGGCTATAACCTTTATTTAACTATTCCTCTTCAAGTAACACTAATATTTACAACAATCAGAATGTGTATACTGATATATCTAAAAGAAAACCATCTGTTGCACATAGGGGGTTTGCAGACCACTGTCTTTCTGACAAGGTTCACAAAGGGGATGTGATTGGTTAAGCTGTTGATTTGTAACAGTTTGTGAGGCTTTTGAATAAAATTAATCCATTGTTCTTGCCATGTCATGTAACTCATCATATCTTTTATCTTTATTGTAACATTTGAACAATATGGAATAAAGTTCTAGTGAATACAGTGTGCTTTGGTGCCCCCTCCGTGCAGTGGTCATCCCAGGCCCATCAGTGGAGTGTTTATAATTAACCATTATCACTGGTTATCACACATTCTCCCCCATTCTTTCATCCCTGATCATCTTGGGGTATTGGATCTCTCTGCTGGACCATTATTTGGTGCTATTAATTAAACGGAACCTGATAAGTTTTTTGTATTACTTGAGCTCCTATAGGGACTGAATGCTTCCTCCTCTCCATAGTTGATGAAGCATTTCCACTTTTACTGACAGACAGGCAGAAAAGAGAGGCAGTATTATATTTCTCACTGTTCTGCTGGGGCTGAATACAAGACTTTTCCATTCAAAAACAGATACTCTTGAAATACGATGTTTTTTTTCTATCTCTGATCAAATCTTGAGAATGCACTCGAACTTCAATGTAAGTGCCAATTCAAAATAAGAAAAAGGTTTTTATCATTCAGCCAAGGAATCTGAGATCACAAAATTTTGTTTTTAATCAAACTTGATTGGGAAACTTCTATTTTGATAACTAGGAAAAGCATGATGCATGATTCATAACTAATACCGAGATCAAATAAATCATAGCTGGAATCAAAGATGGCAAACTAGCTTGGTGGAACACAAAAACAGGAATGTCATAATAACCAAAGCGAGCCTATTGACAAGACTTGTGTATTACACCTGCAAGGTGTCATTTAAAAAAACTGTCAGAGATAAATGCTATCTTTTTCTCCCATCAAAAAACAAGATTGCTAACAAGTACCTAAGTCAGAATATACCATGACATAGAATTATAAAAAGTCATCATGCCAGCAAATCGTCACAGTTCAAACAGACGTCACGAAACATCCAATATTGGGGTATATCAATAACACGAGGTTCTTTTAACTCAAGCGACACATATAGAATCCTGGGTATCATCGAAACCATCCTTGAATTAAACACGCTTGTGTACATTTTGATAAGCACACTCAAATATTCTAAAGATCACAAAATCTTGTTCAATTTTTTTTAATTTGCTGACTTTCAGTTGAAAGGCCGTTTGTGTTTATCCACTAATCTCAATATGCGGGTTAAGTCGATTTGAAGTGACTGTAAAACTTACTTTGTTTGTTCATAGAAGAGTCATCTTCTTGGAAACTGTGTGAAAAACTTGTTCAAATACCAGATAATTGTGACCCTGAGAGCGCAGTTATTAAACCTTCATTCTAACAAACTTCTGCTAGGATTAATTCACATTTCAAACAAATATTTCCATATCTCAATCTCTAAGAAACAAAGCAATTTCGCCAATAGTCTTCACAGCTAATTGCCTGTAATCAAGGCCATTGGAGGGTCAACACGACACCCCTAGATGAATTAAAATGTGAAATACTCCATAAATCTTTCAAAGTCCTACATATGATTCAGCGACTCTACAAAACTCGCCCTTGACTTTCGTCACCAAAGAATCACAATCTAGTTCACGCAAAAGAAAGAGTATCTGTCTAACAATCTGAACCTTTCATCAAGATAATCAACTGTTGTAATGCACAATCCAGTTTATCAACACAAAATCTCTTTTTAAAAAACATGTGCTTTGCTACCTGACAGGAGACGACAGGTTTCATTTTCTTAAAAAAAAAAATTAGTGCTAGCTACCTTAAACAGTAGGAAAAAATTATAATGTACATATCTATTTAATCCCTTGTTCTACTATATTCCACATAAATAACCTTTTACAATAAATATTTAATTCAGTACTGTTTACCATAGAAATTAAGCCCAGGCCTCATAAAATCATATAATGAGCCATGACAAAAATCACCTCATCTTATTTTGATGTCCAAAAAAACCATATCATTTTACTGTTGTATATGACAAAGATGACAACAAGATTAACTTTAAGAGAAAGTACAACAATGAGACAGATTAATCTACCCAAATATTTTCCAGTAATTGATAGTAGCAACCAACACCACTATTCAGACAAATATGTCTGCAGTATGAAAGATTTTTAAAGCAAACAGGGGGTAACTCTGTGGATTTCTCATGACCTCTGCTTTCCATCCCGTGATTATGCCATACCTCAGTCAAATAAAGCTTTCAGGATATTAAAATAAATGGAATCATCTTTTGTGCAAATACAAAAAAAATATCATCAATAACTTTTCAAATGGCTAAAATAGCAGACCTTTTACTGCTATCAGTGTCATTGTGTTTTTAAAGAATTGCATGCACTAAATTATAAAATGTGAAAAGTTGAAAATGCCACTTTGGGAAAATTATGGTTTTAAATTGGCATATCCAATTGCAATTAAGTTGGGACCACACCAAATAACAGTTGGTTGTGCATAATTTTTCATTTAAAATGCATTTACAATAAAAAAAATTGCAAAGGATTGCGGATCTTCGGTTAGCTTGTTGTAAACAGTCCCCTTGCACCTGCTCACTGCTGCATGAACATAAAACAAGTCACCCATAATACAAAACGAAATCCAATCTTCAAAAAAAAAAAAAATGATTCACTTACTAGTCTTTAAATTAAAGTTTCAAAAAATTTCAACCATTGTGCAACATAAATTAATTTGGGGGCCATCTGGAATACAAGTCTACAATAATAGACTCTATGGTGGTCCCCACATAGGCTTTTTGTACATGTGACAGAAAATTTTATGGTTGTTCATAATCTATATACTTATCGTCAATTAACTTTGAAACCTGTCTTCTGATCTGGGCCATCTAATTGCTAGTTTTGATAACCCCTGCATAGGCATTAGTTTTCAACTTGAAAGAAATTTTGGGACTGTGAAAAGGCTTGCAACGTTGTGTGTCAATGCAAACATTATATAAATGAGAGGTTAGGTCATGCTCTAAATTCACAGATATTAAATTCCTAAATACCTTCCAAATGTCTTTTGATGGCTCAGGAAATGATCTACTATTGTTTTATGAGGGTAACTCACCTAGGAAGAGCACATGTGCATGACGTATTTATTATACTGGCTTTTAAATAAAAAAAAAAATTTCATTCATGTTTTTATGACAAGCATGCAACTCTTTTTTAAAGTTTTTAGGTTTTTATGATATCTGAAATGAATTAGAACGAAGTAATCTGGGTCAGAAAGAAAGGGTTAATATGTATCAACAAATTAATATTTTATAGTTTTTCTGTGCAAAAATGCTCTTTCTTTTTCTCCCAATGGTATCCTTATCATATAATGGCTGCTTAAAAAACTGGGAAGTTGAGATTTGACATGTTTAAGTCAGCGAATTTAAAGGAATTCTTCTTTTGACAGGAAGGAAGAAAACCAGAAACCTTCTTTGACAACACACGATAAAGCAAGGAAAATTTGGGGAAATGATTTTTTTCCTTTAATTTCTTGTACTATGTGATCCTGAGGCACTATCAGCAAAAATACCCCACAATTCATTGGTTCTGATCAAAATCCGATGCCATCATCATTTCCATGGAAATAAGACGCTACAAAAACCAAACCACATTGCAAGACATTCTAGAGTGGACAGGTTTTGATACAGACTTTAGCAATACACTGCAATGCAATGACAAATCTAACTTTAATTACTTAGTAGTCGGTCTTTTTTCAAATTGTGTGACGTACGTTGCAGCAATTAAAATCAGTTAAGAATGAAAATTCAATCCAGTAAACCAAATTCATAATCTGCGGATGACAGTATATCAATGGCACTAACACCTCCAGCTCAGACTATCACAAGCAGATACCTTTCTGTAGTCTTTATATCAGCAGACAACAATGACTTTCCCATGACTTTCTGCTTTCAACAGATTCCCATGCAGTTGATTTTATCTCCTGTTTGTAAATAATTGCTTATCACACTAAATCTGGACCTTTTAATTTCTACAATTCAAGATGAACATGTCGAGATACACCGATATCTTACATGTGAATTGGTGAACACTTTTGTCAATTTCAGAGTTCATAAGACGATTGCATGAAACGCTAACCATTCCACACTATTAAGGCACATCCCCTTGATTCTCTTTTACATAGACCTTATATCTATCTCAAGATCTTTTTATCAAACAAAAGGAAATAGCCATCAGTACCAACAATTAATTATTTTGAATTATCTTGAAATTTTGTCAGCCCCAAAACCTCACTCTAAATCGCCCTACTGTTCCGGACTTCCAAAAATACAACCCAACAACAAGAAAATCAAATTCTCTAGTGTTATACAAGAAGAAATCTCCCTGGATGAACATCTAATTCGAACCTTATCAGCTATCCAGTCTGACTTCCTTGATGGATACTTCAGATCGCTTTGAACTTTGAAGCAACACGTTTTTTTCATTTTAACTATCTAAAACAATTAAGTGACACAGATCTAACTCAATCTGTTTGGAACTGAATTGTTTCAATTTGGCAAGTCAAGACTTTTGAAAACCCCAATAGTAGCTAGTACATGTAACAATTTTATAAACAGTCACTATACTGATATCTTGTCATCCTAACCTTCCACACCATTGATATTTTTTGTGAACAATGGACATGGGTTTCCGTTTCTGATAATAGCATCCTATCAGTTACAATTTGTAATGAGGAATCTTTGTAAACATTGTATAAAAGGAAATAGAGAGGGCTGAAATCTTGTGGATCATCAATATAAACCTGTCAACTCAAGTCATGGTACCCTCTGCAATCCAAGCCCCCTTACAATGAACATATTCATCATTTTTTATTTTTATAAAATGTAATCATGATCAATGCACACTTAATATCCTCTCCACATGGAAATACGGGATTAGAAAAAATTTCATCACTGGTACAAAGGAAATTGACATTCAAAGCCATTTTTGAAGAGCTCTTTGAAATCCTTTATGAACAGATGAACAAAGCCAATCGGTGTTTAAGTCCAGCCAATTTTTGAAGTTTCCACTGCCAAAGTGCTCATAATATTTTTTCAGACCTGGGTGTGAAACGCATTTCAAAGGCAAATTTACCATCAAGGGAAATAACTCACCTTGACATATGGTCTGGACTGTGATGAGAACAATCAGAATGGCCGTGCAACCCACCATTGTCAATAGTCAGCTTCTGTCATGCTGTCTTCTGCTTCAACTTCTACATGATCTGGAAGGAAAAATAAAAAAAACCACCACATGAAAACGACACTACTTTCAAATTACCTTCACACAACAGATATGCAAATTTTGATGAAGAAAGCATTATCACACAGGAAAGGATAATGGTTCCTCTTCAATAGATCTACTGTTAGAGAAATTTAACATCCACAATTAATATGCAAAATTGAGAGTATTTTTCTTATCATGCAAACCCGATACAGAATTGTAATACCTAGAGATATAAAAAATTCATACACTTAAATCATTAATCAATAGAGTAATGATCGAGACTGTTTGAATATGAATATAATCTAAATTGTTCCCATATTCCTAATAGATTTTTAATGTTCTGTTAAATCTCAATTTACAGCATAAAATCCCAAAAATTCATCACCTATTCAGAAAAATTCATCATCTCTGACCATAAACTAAAAGTGACAACATATATTATACACCTCATGTAAATTTGAAAAAAAGCATTTATGCAATCGAGCAAAGGGATCTTTTTATCAGATGGGGGCACAGCCATATACCTTTTAGTAAAACGAACGAAATGAACTGGAAAGCGTGCAGTTTATTTAGAAGCCAAGAAGACAGCAAAAGAGCTTTTATCACATAGGACCATCGCTGATTTTGTCTACAAGTTCAAAAGTGTTATGAAATTCTATTAAAATATGTTTATACCTGTCATAAAGCTATGAATATTTGTGAAAAACATTCCATCCCAATATTTTCTTGTTCAAGATTTAATTATGAACAGACTTGGCACAGGATAACCTAGACACCAAGATGACGCCACAATCCCACTTCCACATTATAAATAGGATATATTATTAAAATACCTACAAGATGCACCCTGCGGCACCTTTGCTAACTATCCTTGTAGAAATGAATTACACCATGTATAAATCTTCCCAAAATCTCTAAAGATGATGTAAACCAACATCATGTTTATCTTACAAGACACCATCTTTTATTACAGTGTAGGTGCCATAGAAACTGAAATTTCACATTTACTTCAAAGCTGTGTTGATGCTGACGCTATTCTTTGCAAAGGAAGTGAGACCTTGTACTTTGGGTGGTCGCAGAGTTGTTTTCAAGATGAGCATCTCAGAAAAGTGCTTCTGCTATCAACTGGAAAAAGTATTTCCCGACCAACAAGATTTATTGTCCCTCATTTCACTGCTGTTGCAGTATCATTCTTCCAGAATCCACCCAAAAACCAGAACTAATTTCTGATAGGCATGAAAGTCTACCCATTACCTTGCATATATATTCCTAGAAATTCATTGTCTTATGAACAGGTGCATGAAATATTATTCATTGAAATAAATTGCAATTTGCACAGGTGCACATAAAATATTTCCAGAGTAAGTTGCATGCACATGTATATATAGCAAACAAGAATCAAATTGTTTTTGCACCACTGTTTATGATTTGCAATCCCAGTACATAAAGCAATTGTTTTTTTCTCGAATAGATCCATTACAATTGTGCCTAAATTGAATGTAAATTCGGACAATGTTAACAAGTCTTGTGTTCCTTACCAAAATATATACCATAATTTGCATAACATGAATTCTTATGTAAACAGAACACCTTTCACAAAAGTCATGCTCCACATCAAATTGGGTGGAGCAGCACACCAAGTCTTTGACGGAACCATTTAAGATTTCTCCTGCGATAAAGACAACGAAGAACACTGCACTAGCAATGGAAATGAGAGAC
Source organism: Ostrea lurida (assembly GCA_903981925.1). Lineage (NCBI taxonomy): Eukaryota > Metazoa > Mollusca > Bivalvia > Ostreida > Ostreidae > Ostrea > Ostrea lurida. The sequence goes on along the minus strand of CAJDSM010024697.1, from coordinate 47,887 downwards.
GATAAAACATGGTGCAACAATGATCGAGTGCCATGGGAAATTAACATACAGCGTACATGCAACATCAAGGCATGACACTCACTTCCTCAACACCTTGTTTGGAGCCTATACATATAATTTCACAGTGTAAATGACCACATTAATCTTGTCAGAAGTAATAATTGACGATGGATAAAAACGTTCTTTCTTATCTGGAGGTCAAACTCTGAAGAGAGAGAGAATACAACATTATCGAAAAAACCTATTATTTGAGGTCTTAGGAGAGCTAACTCACTTGACTGGTAGCACCTTTACCTGTCAGGGTCTGCCTTTCACAGATACAGTGTTCCATAGATTCGCTGCCAGTTCATATCATTTAGATTAAGATACTCTGTACTGATGATTTACCCAATATTTATTCTGCATGACAAATTCTATCTGCAAGTGTCAAAATTTATTGCGTTCTCCCTAGATCCATTGTTAATATTTAGATTTACATTATCAAGCCAAACCAATCAATATATCTGTAGAGAAATGAAAATCTTCCACAAACAACAGAATGACCAAGTCTTCAGTCTTTTGCACACCTCTAACATTTATTTCCATTTCTTATCCAGGGGTTTAAACCCGGACTTAAACTGTCCACATGCGAAATACACAAGCTAGTGGAAGCTTTATACTCTCTGAGGACAAAAATCAGTCTTCATTCATCACTGCACAAAATCAATCAATGAACCTTCATTGCATCTTTCCATGCCATTAATGGGCAATGTCCTTCTCAGGTAATGGCAATTTCAATCAGGTTAACACATTCACATGCCCATACATGTGATATCTCACCCTTTTGGGGTGAGACTCACCCTTTTTGAAGCAATCTCACGACCTCACCCGCGGGTAACAATATCTCACCCCCCAAAAAAAATTGTTGTTAAAGGTGTAGTATGGCAATTAGTTTCCCTTTAATCATGAAAGTTGTATCAAAAAAGCCAAAGTGCGCAATGTCAGAAATATCCAGAAGAATCATTACATTTAAAGTAGAGACTAATGCTATCAAATGAACACTTAGACTGCTTGAAACTTGATTGACACTTGATAATTGCTCTCTTATAATAAAAAAATGAACTTAAGCTAGTATTTTAAGTCTATTATGGCCTTTATTACAGTAAATCATTTTGATATAAAATAAATTTCTCACCCAATCACCCCAATCTCACCCTTACTCGGCAAAAATCTTCACTCATAGGCGTCGGAATTTATCATATGATGGCATGCCTCCTTCTTGCCCTCATAAAGAATATGTTTTGCTTTCCATCTGGTTTCAACACAAATTGCAACTTTTCTCAAAAAAGTAAAAAAAAAAAAAAAAGAAACTTCAATTAAATCCCTTACATTCATTGACACTCCTCCATGACAAATCAGTGTACAGCACAAGAATGTACATCAGTGTCACCCGTCTTATAAAACTTACTGGCTCTCTAAATGTTGTACAACAAATTGCAGAATTACAGCAGAAAAATGGTTTGCCTCCAATTAAATGACAAGTATAATGGTCTCATTTCAGAGGAAGTGATTTTATTTATCATGTGCGTGTCTGATACAGAGACAGGGTGATTAGTGCCCTTAATGTTCCTCACATAATCACAGGCTATCTTAGCCAGGGGTATTGGGAATGAAAAATGACTTCATTTAATCCAATTGTTGTTGCAGGCTAAATTACGTTTTGTAAACCACAAGAAAAAAAACCTTTCCTGTTTGCAGGTAATACATAGTGTGAAGAAACTTCAATACTGCTCCAGACAATGAATTCGCTCAAAAGCATGTTCTTCACAAACAATTTTTCATACATGCTTATCATTTCCTATTAATAATGTAGATGCCAATGATTTCAAAAGATATTTGAATTATTGTCAAAATTGTCAACTTTGTCAAAATTGTTCTCTTTGACCAAAGGAAACTTCAGTCCCTGAAGACTGGAAAACAGAGCAGAAGGCAAAGCACTTGACTCTAAACATGGTGTGGTTCTAGTCTGGTCTGTTGCATTTCATCTCCCATTCTGTTACAAGAGAACTATGTTGTTGCTTCCAAACATGAATGGCACATTATAGGCATTCAAAAAATGAAATCAGACCTCAAATTACATATCAACCAGACCAAATTTCTATTGTATTTCGATATAAAGAGTGTATTGGACTGAGGAATATTGTCATAAACAGTTTTTCTCTCCCAGACAAAGCCTGTTAGTTGGAGTGTCAAACATAATATGCCTGGAACAAAGCTGTATTGGGAAGAACTATTGTATCTAGCAGCTGTCTCAAGGCTTCTGTTGTTATCCCATTTTGAAGACTGAATTGCTGTATAAATCATAACTAATCAACTTGACATGCAAGGACAGAAGGTTTGGGGTCCAAGAGACAAGAGAAAATGACATACTAAGCATAACACAATCAACAAAGGGTATTCATGCATAAGGCTTAAAACATAGGAACCAAAACTGATTTGTCAATTAAACGGCTTTACGAATAGACACCTAATTGTACTGTCCTAGGTTTGGCGAGTTTTATCGGGTCCGATATCTACTGGATGATTACGGAACACAAACCCAGTTTAAATGGTACACACGATCTCTATGGTTGGGTACGTATATCTAAATGCTATGTCCTTAGTTATGTGGGTGCCAATCAGGAAAAGGAACTCTTTTATCTGAAGTTCTATCATTTCCCACTTAAATCATTCCTTCACAAAGCCTGCGGTACATTATTCTATTTCATTTTTCATAATTCACAGAAGCTTTGTGTTATAATATGCCTGACAATCCCTCTGGAACATATATGACACTCAAATTTCAAAGCCTCATCATTTCCACATTAAGAAATTTGGGCGATGACTCTTGCTCTTTGGTTCAGTTCAATAACCCTTTACAAGCACTGTAACCCTTCAGTCAGAAATGTCAACATAGTAACACAAAAATGTTTATGTACGTCTAAATTACATAAGGCCGTGGTGCCTTTTACTTCATCATAAAACTTTATTTTGACACTGATTTTATGTGTTGTACCTCCACTAAAGAGGTTTACAATGGGAGTCAAACCATTCCAGAGCCACGGGTCCAATAAAACCTGAAGTGAATGACCACATTTTCTGAATATAAACCCTAGCAGTTCAAAACCCCTTCAAAACATACTTACTTACCAAATGGTTCTTTCCTGACAATAATGGCAATCATATCCGAATTATTCCGCAACATAAAATATACACACAACCGAACCCTACTCCCAGCATTTCCGCTCTTGACCCAGATACTAGAAATTCCTTGATGGTGCCTCTACACCAATTCTTCCACATCAAAATGTGATTGTGATTAACCCTTCTCCAAGTCCAATAGTTCTGGCTCCCTTGGGATCCCCCCTCTCAACAATAGCTAGCACACAACAATGTATAGAATATGTCATCAGCTGAGATAACCATGCTTTGCAGGCAGTCTGCAATATCCTGCTATCAGATGCATTAGGGAGCTTCTGTCAACTGGAATCTTGGCCAAGCTCACATTTCAACAAAAAACATTACCTCTTTGGAAACTGAAGGTGAGCCCCCCTCTCAAGATAAATTATACATGCTCTAAGCCTCACATTTCTCATCTTCAAAGGTTTAGATTACAACTCGCCCCCTCTCAAAATTTTCTCCCCGAAAATCATTCCAAAAAAGAGGCATGTGTTAAAAACCTGGTAAAAACACCAATTTGGAGTGTAAAAACACCTCTTTGGATACGTCTGTAATTAGGCAGCAGTTACATGCACATTCTTTGGTACAACAGATAGTCATAACTCCTGCTAATGGAGGCTGGTAGGCAATTCTGTTTACACACATGGCTGCCATGTTTCCCTAGCCAACTGTTGCTTTTTCTTGCAATTACACCCCCCCCCCTCCAAAAAAAAACCCCACCCACTTTTACCAAAACTTCTGTTACCTGAAGAAAGACAAGGTTTAATTATTCTCACTCGCAATCTTTGATTTCTAAATTTTCAGACTTGTTGCATGAAAATGAATCAATGCGATACTGATTCAGAGCCCAAAGAAATCTTCGGTTAATTAACACGTTAGGAAGAATCAATACTACAGTATACATGTGTTTCACAAAACTGAACATTGGCATAGTTTAGCACAGAAGCATGTAATTCTGATTTTGCACAGTTTGGGGGCATATGTTAATGCTCAGTGGGGAACCCGAGATAAGACTAGAGGTATACTACCACAAGATGTAAGTTCACCAATAATCATCTCATTTGGGTGTCTTCTTAGCATATTTTCAATGACCAATATATGCCAACTATTATGGTACTTTGATACCAGGCATCACTGAAAATAAGATTAAAAGCCTAATGTCACCTTTCATCTGTGCCAGACAGGAAGGGAGGTGATTGCAGAATTGGATTACAGATTTTGGAGCACCAATATTTACATTTGCAACCCGCCTTTCACCTGCCACTCCTTTATCAGATGAATGACTGCTTCAATCTTTTGCTTGTCAGTCACTAACATGTACTACTAACACTAAAGGCGAGCTGCAACCTTTACTTATACATCAAAATTCATTTTAGAACGTAATTCCCTTACTTGACTGAAATTATGGCAAGTCTAGTCTCCGTATCAAAAATANCGTAATTCCCTTACTTGACTGAAATTATGGCCAGTCTAGTCTCAGTATCAAAAATAAAAGAAAACAAAGAAGAAATACCCTGATCGTAATAAACTATCCACTTCCCATCTAATAAAAGCGAAAATATTTCACCTCTCACAAAGCTAATCACCGGGGAGTAAGGTTCCTGAAAAGAACATTAACTTTTGAACCACCTTCTCTGGCATTTTTTTTATTACATCTTGAATAAATTCAATTAAAACTAGCCTCTTTCTCCCTTTTCTTAATGGGGAGACATGAAATAGACAGCTGTGATGTCACTCAAAAGATACCAAGAGCTGATTTGGGCTCCCTGCTTTAATCTGTGGTGGTTTATTGTTGTCCGTTAGAAAACTTCCAGGCATGTGTTTTAAAAAAGGATATTTTCTTTTATAGGAGAAAATCAAATAATCACAACACTCATGATGAAGCAAAATATGTATAAAAAATTTATATAAAAGGATTAAAAAAATTTTTGGCAATAGTTACACTACCACTGTCTGCAATCTACAACATGGAGGAGAGCTGCTATTTTGGCAGACTTTTTTCCCCTTTGCTTTGATTCAATCAATTTCAGTATTAGCTGTCTTTAAAGCCTGATAGGATACTACTTGAAGTGTCATACACTTTGAAATTAAAAATGCCAGCAGGAGTCGTTCAATATTGGAATTGACATGTATTTAAAATCCCAATGATATGGAAAATCTCTATCTTTTAAAACATTTTCTGTATGTCTGAATTAATCTATTTAATACAATATGAAAAGATTTATGATACTAAAGGGCACTTGTGTAATGGAAAAAGTACGAATTGAAAGTTCTTCACCAGTTGTCTAAGAGCCATTGATGTCAGATCTGAGAAGAAAAAGAAGTTGGAAACCTATATAGGGATTATGTAAATTAAAGATTTAGCAACTGGGTATGTATTTCAATTCATGCACCCAAAAAGTTCATTATGAAACGTCCCGCCCTAAGAATCCCCTGTCCAAATGATTTACTTGTCTTCAGAAAACAGTGGGGGAAAGCCATCCGGTTTGGCACCTCCTTACCAATTAAGGATTTTATTGTTATAGTCGGTTTCCACTGCACAGTCATAAGAAATTTCCCTGGGTGACATTTCAATTTACCCAACAGCCCATCACAATTTCCTACCGATATTTATCACTTGCTTTTTTCAAATTATTACTCATTCAGAAGTTGAACAAAAAAAAAATTCGTTTAAAAACACACTTTGCATTTTCCACACCTATGAATATGGGATATGCTGTTAGATTTTAAATACCCTATAGTTTGAATGAACTGACGACTATGTAAGACGGTAATTTAACTCGAACTGTTACTTTTCTAGACAACTTAACAACTGGATGCCATGTCGGAAACCAAACACAGTCATTGATAATTCAAAGAAACACTCCACAATACAAAATAAACTTAAAATTCTTTGTTCAATCCAATGTTGTTGTCATTCCACAAGATTGTTAATGTAAGCAATTCTGTAAGTGTTTGATGTCTTTTAAAACTTCAGTGATTTACGAAGAATACCAGTACAGTCAGCTATAGGTTTTGCCTAGTAAATCTCAGTACCAAAGTCCAATACAGAAACACACGGAAAGGCTACGTTCCTACACTATATCCCCACATTCTTTTTGTAAGTTTCTTGAATATGAAAAATTTAAACCAAAATATAATTTTTTGTTTCATTTTCAGTTGTTGGTGAGAAAATGTAAAACAAGTCGATATTTCTTGCCAAGTATCTTTTACTAATTAGTAATATGTTTTCAAGAAATTTGGAAAATATAAAGCTATTTAACCATCCATGTGATTTTGTTCATATCTTCCGTATTCTCACATTTCATTTCAATTGGACATTGCACTGAACTGCCTTTAAAATTGGTATCCAAGAGCTAATGAGAGATATTTCCGCAGAACTTGTGTGTAGATAAAATGAAAAAATCCCCAGTTTACTGCCCTCTTTCTTGCCCACAGTGTGAAATAGCCTAATTGCAGATCAACAACGCTAACTCTGCCTTGTTCCCTTGTACATCTCATCACCCTTCACAGATCCAACTCCGAGATCAGGTCTGCAAAACAACTTTAGTTTTGTTCAGAGTTCCAGCCTCAATGAGCAACTGATGTAGTAGCCATATCATATGTCCTCAACAGGCAATCAATAGGGTTTATGCTGGTGTACCACATGTCATGGATGGAGAGAAGACCAGACACCACATCTTGTGCTTAGATGTAAATCTTTTTGTTGTACATTTTAGACAACTTCAGAATAGAGAAGCTGTTATTAATTTATACCAAGAGTAGAATAAAACTTAAGATATTGTTATGCAAAGTAGGAGTCTACATGACACATCACAGAAATGATTCTCGGTATCACATTATTAAGTCTTTATATTGCCACAGATTTGTGTTTTGCATGGTCCTCGCTGTTCTTTCCCCTTTGGTTATGACTTTGCATGTTTAACATTGTCCAGACAAAGAGGAATTGAACTCGCCCCAAAATGATGAACAAAGCAATATTAATTCCTTCAAAGATTCAATAAAATGCAATATCTCTGAGGAAAATTGAATAAACTTGAGCATTTTCAATTGTCTTCCCCTTCCATTACGATAACTAGGCAAATTTGGTGTGAATCACATTCAATCTAGCATTAATAATTCATGCAAATGTCCCCCAAAATACACTATTTAGGAAGATGAGACTCTGCTGAATTTGTTTTTTTGTTCGTCAAGCCGCCCGCTTTATGAGAATTTACTGCCATTTTGTAATTACAGGTCCATATTTAATTAACAAAGTTAGTTCTTTTAGAAGTGGGTGGGGCGGTTTCTTCTGTTCAAGTCTTTAACCATAATGAGTATGACATATAATCTAATAATTTTTTGCATTAATTTTTGGTTTTCTCTTGTGTTGAATAATTAAGATACAGTAATATACAATGTATTTACAAATTCAACTATGATTTACAGTTAGATGCCCTCTTAAGTTATAAATTATTTGTTATTATCTGGTCTCAGAAAGCATACAAAAAGAGAACAGTGGCACTGTTTGCCCATCTCTCTCTACATCATTCTACATCAAAAACATTTTGTTTGGCAATAAATAAATCTACATCATAAAAAAATGCCTGTAGAGCTTGCAACAATGGTGTCTGTATGTTCCTGGGTTTCACTAAGGCAGACATATTACCAGCCAAAAACAAGAGCAATATGTCATCTCAAAATCATTCCTTTACACAAAAACATGCTAACAGAGCAGTCTGGGACACAATATTTATGTCAAACACATTTGTTTTGTTTTCTGACCAGGTCTACCTGTATTGAACCATCAGGTTACCCATACATCACAACTACTCCCAAACAACTGCAGCAAATGTGTCTGCTGGCCCTTGTAATGATAAAAGAGTCAATCCTGAGCAAAATGGACAATCAATTCAACCCTTATAACACTCTCAATGATAAAACATTTGATTTACAATCAACTGACCCCAAATATAAACTTCAAGGGAATCCATGATATTAGATACCTTCAGGGCTAGTCATTCCAGCACATAAGCTTTTTCCAAACAACACCTTCCTTGGAAATATTAGTAAAAGTTCCATCCATATCCCAAAGCAAATGAAACTCTGCACTGGTGGCTGCACTTAACCTTTAAATCACATGAAAGAAAAACGGGTCTGCTTTGTTCAGTATAATCCCGGCCTCTCCGGACCATCTGACCAAACATTTCTCCATTGCTATATTTCTTGAGTCAATTTGTCCAGCTGATTATGGATATCACTTATGAGAAAAATAAAGATGGTAAAAATAGAAAGTGTGCCAATATCCTCATTGGAAAAAGGGTTGCCATTTTCTATTGCAGAAAGATACTGCGTGTTGGTATTGATTTTTTGGCCCTGAAGCGCGTGGTCCGACAGGGACTCCTTTCTCATGCAGATTTGGTGAATAAATCTATAGTTATGTCCCTTTTCTCTTGCTACAACAAAGATCCTATGCTTCTTTCCCATAAAGATTTGAACTTCTTTAATTATAATTTCCATATTTTATAATTACTTGTTCATTATTGGTTTATACATGTAGCTAGTACATTACAAATCTTTTTGTCCTAAATTTTACAATTCGATATCTAACTCTAAGCTGTAGACCTATTTTATTTAAAGAAGTCCCCGTGCATGCATATACACTTTTTCTACAATTAATAAACTTTACAATCCTTGTCAGCGGAAATAACAAACTACTAAAAGGCACGCAACATTGTCATTTACAAATTCTTATCAGGGAATTGGGAATGAATATAGCCACTTTTATTAATTCTAATGCATTGGTATGCAAACACTGATGTAAAAATTCCTTGAGAAACCCATTTGATCACATAAAATCAGCAAAGGGTGTTTTGCATTCAAAATTGATTTTCTCCATGCACTAGCAAACGGAAATCTGTGTGATTTACTGCAATAGGGACTCCTCCATATAAATAATTAAAACATTAGCTTTTCACGTTTATGTAATCTCTGGTATAAGCTCTTAATTATCATTACCTTGACATTACGATACTTTGCCATGATTAAACATTAAAACTCTGCAGGCACACTACTTGCGTACTTCATAATAACAGATATTGCAGATGGACCAATTTTTACAAGCCATTTTCTTTTCCCTAGCAATCAACAAATTCAAACACCCAGCAATGCTGTGACACCACTGTATAATAGTAAACTAATAAGGTTGTGCTGTAGACCACTGTATACAAGTTGATAAAATTAGAATGCACATTCATTTGACAGTCAGATCATTCTGATACATATTTAAACAGCCAGGCTTACAGAAGTCTAATTGCCTTGATACTGATCTGCACAAAGTTTTTCTGGTACAAATCAGATGTGCTTGAATATGAAAAGTGGTGTTAATTTTATCACAATTCATATCAAGTGCATGACTGGACAACATGTAGTTTAATCTGTTCAATTCTGAATTTCATTCCACCGAGACCCAGATTTGTTGGGGAAAACTCTTCACTGCATGGAGGCAGATAAATCCAAAACCTGCCGATTATCTCAGTATGTTGCTGACAAATTCAAACACATAAATGTTGCTCATACAACTGACCACATTACCCACCAAAACTGTAGCAAAAACCATGACGACTATGCCAGTCTTGTTGGGAGTAACATCCAAAATATTGGAGTTGAGTTCAATAAACATTTTTGTTCCTCATCTACAGAGATTTTCGAAAATAAGCCTTATGAATTTTTTATGAAAATTGGGGTTAATTCCTGGAGTTTAGAGTGATTTAGATCATGCTATATCTATATTTTCGTTAAGATTTTGTAATGAATTACATTAATTATGTGTCATGAAATCCCATGGTTTTATGAGCTAATTGGACTACACAACAGATGGCATGCATCCGAAGCATAACTACAACCCAACATCATCTCTACAAATAGTGAGTGAATGAATCACAAACAATTTCTTATCTTTCACAGGTCAATAATACATAGGCATAGGTCTTGATGACCAGAAAACTGTAACCTGAATGATGAAAACAGTCTCCACAGATAGCTAGGAAGTGAAATAAAGGGGTTAAACATGCCGCAAGACTTCATTGCATGGTAGCAAAAACACTCCACACACTTAGCATACATGGTCAATTGGCCATGTAAACAGGAGAGCAAAGATTAATGCTTTTACACCCAAAATCCTCTAATTACTCTTTTAAAACCTATCTCCTCTCTGTGACACTCAGTAGCAGATACCCCCCTTTTTCCCCCCTTGCCATTTGTTACATTTTAGAGTACAAATTTGCAAACATGGTGGTCCACCTATGTCAAGTGTATATGTATAGGTAGTTTAAGGCTAAGTTAATGATCTGCTGCTTATTTTTGTTCCAGAACAATACATTCATTGACTAGGCCTGCCAAATTAAGCTTTTTTCCCCTCTCGTGTCAACACCTCATCTCATGTTTTAATCACAGTATTGCATGTAAATCGGTTTTGTTCCAAACTATGGAAAACAAGAATATCTTTTATCCATATCCCCCAAAAATGTCCAGGTTCAAATTACCCAACCAGAATACACCCTACACAAAATATAATAGCTCCAACTTGACTTACCTTCGCATGAAATCAAAGGCGTAAAATATCCCCAGAAATTCTGTCAGTTATATCCTATCTGATTATTATATTCCTGTTCACCGGGACACTCTTCTAAATGCACACAGAATCTGTTAGTATTCTATAAACGATATCTATTTCTTATTTCTAGATGCTGAAAATGTCAGGACAAGGAAAATTGTGTCAGGTCCCAAAACTTGAGCGAAGATCTGGAATAAAAAAGAAATAAATTTTCAGCCAAACTGGCAGATTAGGTAAAAAGAATGGGGATATCTATCATATTGCGGGCAAGGATTAGGAAAACCTGCATAATCAGGAATCCCAATCTCGGTTATTTCTGTAAAATCAGAGTAAAATGATGTTAAGAGTCAAAAGGCCACTGAAAAGAAAATAATCTGATAGCTGTACAATTTAACACTTTTCAGCCTGATTGCACATACAAAATAATTTCTAAGCAACATCTGAATCCTTTATAAATACACAAGCTTGTAAAACCACTCACATCTTCGTTTTTTACCACTGGTTTAAACTTCGTATGAACCTTCTGCTGTTGTCTATAATCAAATACTCTTTGTAATATTTCCAATCAAAATATGCTATAAAAGAATATTTCCACCTGATCAACTCCACAGAAATAATCCCTTGCACCACATGTTCATATCATACACTGGTCCGAGATTCAATGTCTATCAAAAGTTATTTTTTTCCACCTTCTCTACAGAAAAAGCCTATGTATATCCTAAATTTCAATATATGTACTGTACAACCAGGCACATGCTAACCCACTACCAAGCAGATCTAATGAATGACAAGAGGCAATGTGATAGTAAAGGGGCTGGGCCTCGTATGTGAGAGACACACGCTCACAGCTGATGACTGACAGCGCATCAGCCAATCAGAATCCAGCATAGAGACACAGGGGTTATGGAATACATAATGTAAAGATATAATGTTTGATTTTAAATTGAAATCCTTTTAATGGAACATTGAATAATTCTTGAGTGAAAGAAGGGTTTCAAAGATATAGTAACCATTTTAGTAAATTAATAAAAAAAAAAAAAATTCTGATACTTTGAAATCAAAAAAAAAAAAATGGAATGGAAATTGATATGGTTACTTCATAAATTAACACACCTTACGGCAGATGGACACTTATTTTATCTTTCAAATACAATAAAAATTGTCCTGAGAAATGTAAATATTGACAATGATGTAACAGAATGGTAAACTGATACCTGCAATGGCGACAATGAAATTTATGACAACAATCTAAATAAATAGCCTTATGTGAGAAGGCCAGGACCCCCATCACAATAGTATCTGGTACTTTACCAGGTTACCACTAAAGGCAAACAAATATAAACAGGCAAAATAACAAGAAACCCATGCTCCTTGTCTTAACTGCAATTCTGTGACTTTCATGTTTGTTCATCAAATAGGATTTTGGTCCCTGATCCCAGCTATCCCAAATCAAAGTAAGATTGTAACACCAAGTTTGGTTAAAATTCACACAAATCTGAATGTCAATGAGTTAATCTGGCGAAACAATGCAAACTTTGGATTAATTATCACACACCTTTTTTCATCATGGCTTTGACAAGTTTGTACCTGTATATTGCAAAGAAAACTGAATTTGAAAACCAAGATGGTCGTATTACGAAGATATTTTAACAAGTTTGTGGAGAATAGAAATTTATCTTGTAAAAAAAAAATTCTTAAAAAAACCTCCAGTATTATAAGAGATTGGGATTATGATTTGGTTTGCAACTTATCAATACACTCATACATTTTCATTTGCCTTGCCCCCACCAGTTGTTAACACAGTTTACAAAATCAAGGATGCATAAAACATATGTCACGATGATAAACTGTGATATTGTCAAAAGCCAAACACCTAAAAGCCTGTCTGCTAGATAGACAAAGTAATCTCCCCTTTCCAAGGGAAACCAAATTTTCCAAACACCTGTTAATCGATGCTGACTCTTCTCACATCACAACATTTCAGTGTTATAAATCTGACAAACATTGATAGAAGGAAAAAAGCTTACAGCATGGATTAATAATTATGTAATTTTTGAGCATGAATTATCTACGGTAATCTCTTTTGCTACTGCCTTTTGCAAGAGATTATATTGGAATGGCCTCTCACAAAATCACCAGTGTGAGACTGGCAATCCCCTGAGAGACAGACAACAGTCGTATTTTGTCTTACATGTACATTGCTTTCACAACATATATTTTCTGCTATTTACGTACATAACATGTTGAAGTAAATACTTTGTATTGCTTTGTTAAAATTTGGTCTCAGTACAGGGGACAGTCTTCAGCTAGCTTCTGTTTATAGTTCACACATGAAGTGTAAATCAATTCTGGGTATAATGCTCTTTCTAAGATTTTTGAATAGTCTCAGAGCTCTTGAATCAATGTACTAAATTGTGAAATAAATAATCCTGTGCATATGAATTTTTATCAGATCTTCTGCATCTTTGCTAGCCAAGGGCTTTCGGCCCCCTCCACTCCCCACATACCCTTGTGAAGAGTGGAGTGGACCGAAAACCCTTGGCTAGTGAAGATGGGGATACTAGATGGAAAACAATTCTATTAATTGCAAAGGGAACTGATGAAGGGTAAGATGGGGACACAAGCCTGGACTATTGTGTCATGTCCTTAAATAAAGGCTTATTAACACAAGAAACGTAAATTGGAGCATCCTGTATCTATATGAATCCAACATTGAACCACATCTACACTGTTGTGAGGAGATAATTACATATACTAAAGAATTTTACTGACCTATCTTATTGATCTATCCAATCATTTTAATAAAGAGATATACGCTTATCATAAGGGGACATAACTACAGATCAATATAATCAATAGCCAAAAGAATCGTCATAATTTTATTTCCATGATCAAATAAAAAATGATGTTTCTCTCACTTTGAAGTGATGCTTACCTTTGATTATTACATGATAAGTGTAATTATGATGAATTAATGTGAGGCTATCTCTCACTGCTCTGTCATTGTCTTGTAGCCTATGGCTAACAAGTTGGTCCATGTTGGCAAATCTTCCAATCTTATTGTCAGCATGTGTCAGACAATAAAACTCCACTACTGAATGCTCTTCTTTTTTATCACTCTACCAGGTGGAAGATGCCTGAATGGATTTCAAAGAGTGAATTTTGGACAATAGTTTTCCAATGTATGAAACATTCATTTGATCTCTTCTGGCTGTTGTTTTATGGGTCCTGCAGTGAAAGAAACCCAATTGAGGACTAGTGAATATTGTGACAAATTATTGAAATTTTTCCCTGAAAAGATGTCTTTTAATCAAATTAATTCTTCAAAGTTAATGGATAAATCCTAAGTGTGAATGTCAACGACAGTGAGATGAAGGAAATAAGAGGGCGTTAACTTTTCATTTTCAAATCTGAAGCAATTTGTGACTAATGATGGAACCCACCTTTTTTTGAAATGAATTACTTTCATTTCATTCAAGCCCATTTACCATATTTATACAGAGCTAGCTTCCAATTGCTTCAAAATTTTTTTTTAGCGAATATAAATGTCTTCAATGCAGTCGAGATGAAATCACATTTAAGTAAATTTTAAATTCATCGTGCATCTAAACTGAACAGAGATAAAGACCAAAGATCTGGGAACATGCACCAAAACCTTTTTTTGAAAAATGGGTACATGTGGCATCCAGATTTATTAAAGAAGTAAATGTAGATAATAGTAATCAGATTTAACTGCAGGGTCTAGACCTGGCAATGAAAAATGAACATGTACAAGCCTGAAGCCACTTCCATAAAATGAAAAATTAAACTAATGGCTATCCTTAATCAGGTACCTATTCATGTGTCAAATACTAATGTTTCTACTTATTTAATATCATACCAAATTATGATTTATATGTGATGTTAACATTAGAATTTAGTGGTGTTATGTATATCTTTGACAAGAATACAACACAGACATGAAACAGATTTCCTAGTTACAGTGAACATAACAAAGACAAAATGTGGATTATATTCTTTTGGCACTCGGTATCATACAATTAACACTAAAAACTTTTATGTTTGGAATCCAATCTTGATAAACTTCTACAATGATAAATTTTGTATGCCAGAACATATTTCAACAAAACTTACACCTATCTGAAAAATCTTCCTTTGAAATAATTGTTATATGGTTTCCATGTTTTATAAAAACTACATAAGATTAATTATCTTAATTATTTGGAATTTCCAAATCTTGTAACAAAAAAATTGTTTTCCTTCTCCTTGTGGCCCTTACACGATGAGCTGTGATAGGCAGCAGTGAGAGGAAACAGCATGCACTGAGCATGGGTGGTTTAGAAGACTGCTAAGATTTCACACTTATATACATATGTACACAATGGCCTGGCATGTCATCAAGCTAACTGTGTAACACTTTCTCTATAAGTAAGCTTGTTTCTATTATCTCTGATTTTTCTCTTTCTCACCACATGTAACCTCTAAGCATGAATCAAGACCCCTTAGCAGGCAAACTTCAAAGATAGCTAATTAGGAATTAATAGTAGAGAAATCAATCAACGGTAATTTGGGTTGCTGTCTTTTTTAAAGTTGCCTGGATCTCTATTCAGCCAAAGATAGTTCTATTTTTCTGGGGGTTTTTTAAAGTCAGCTTGAATTTGGTAATTATCAAAAGTACCTCAATGAAAATATAAGGTTCAAAACTTACTGATATACTCTCTCTCTCAAACCATAAAATGGGCCACCAAATTTTTTGGGTAATACATCATTTTCATATACAATTTACTTTATTGATCCTGTGTCTAGCCAATATCTACAAAATCATATCAACCATCAACAAAGATCTTTGTGATATTATGTGAAATAAATCACCCTTACGATTTCCTTTATGTAATTACTTTTACGACGTGGTCCTGCAGTAGCTGTTCCAAACCTTTGCCAATCTTTTTTATTTTTGCAGAATTTGAAGCTCCATGTCAATATCATGTAGTTATATCAATGTCTCATATAATGGTATTTACATCAAAGTTCTTGTAATAAATATCTGCTCATAATTATGAAATTATAAATGAAGTATGTGTATAGCATAATATCCAACAAAAAACTGTATGGTGATCACCTTATTTTGTCGCTTGATATATTCTGTACCATGGTTAAGACAAGCACGGGAATCTACAAATTATCAAGGTTTAATATATCTGATTCAATACAATACAATATTCTTTTAAAAAGATGAACTTTTCTGATATCCATTGGATGTGTTGAGATGTGATACAACTAATACTATATTGATTCCTTCGTTTGACACACTTGTTTTTGTGTCACAGTTAGTTCAAAGTCACGTCTTTAAAAGAAGTAGGCCTTGAAATTACATCAAAGCAAATCATAAGATTAATTATCTTAAACCAGTTTTTATTAAGTGCCCTAATTTCTAGTATAAAGGTATCACACCAGTAATAATTTTCACTATAGAGAAAAAAAAATCATTAAAAATCATTTTATTAAATGATGCCAAATATGATGCAGACTGAAATGTTCAACATTACCTGTCCCAGACACTGGAAAAACAATACCCTACACGGCATTTTCTAATTTTTTTTACCCACAAACACAACTACCCTCAAATCCATGTTTTTTACACGTAGTCGCATGTAAACGGCTCGAGTGCACCTCAGAAGTAGCGTCAGCTACCAACATCAAATAGTTTCTTTGTAATAAAGTGATTATTTCTACAAATTACACAAAATTTCCTAATCAGGGGTACCAAAATTAAGAGGAAAGAATATGAGGAAATGAGAAAAATTGTGCATGAAAAAAATAATTTCTTTAAAAAAATTGACTAATTTCATTTAATTGGACAACAATGCCAGTGTGATAATTAGTTATAGACTTTGTATGGGAAAATATGACGACCAAGTTTTTTGGCGCGTACACGGACCGAGCTTGCGAGGTCCGTTCGCGACAAAAAACGAGGTCGTCATATTTTTTCCATACAAAAGTCTATAACCTTTTTATTATTATATACTTTCATTCATTTAGAAACTAACAACATTTTTAATTTTAACACTTTTTTCAATAGTTTAACAGACTAAGAGCTGAAAAACACGAAAAAATTTGAAACTTAAAAGTTTGTTGACGTTTTAACAGTAACGTCAGAAACGTGCTCTATTATAACGTCACAATAAATTTTCCAATTTTGTTCAATTATGACGTCAGCTTGCGGGCCGAAAAGTTTACGGGCATATATCGTGTGATATTGGCCCGCAAACTTCTAAAGGAAAAAGAGGAGATGAAATTGAAAGTATATAATAAGACTCGATATAAGTCTTTTTGCAATACCAACTACATTAAACACTGGTGCATTTTTGCCTACTAAAAGTAATTCCTCTGATTTGTTCTATTAGATGCAGCAGTCAAATTACACTTTAAAAATTTTCATCTGAGGGAATAAAATGATATTTTACCACATCATTGATTTCAACAAAAATGTAAACCCATGTGGATGTAAAAAATTTAAAGTACATGAGGGTATGGACTGCAATGCTTCATGAAATTGATTTCTTGAATGATCATTATATGTGTGAAATATCATTTGAGCCTGCAAGTCAATAGACTACAGAGTGCATGGGGTCACCTTCATAAAGAATGCACCAAAACGATGGGTTTGTTTCTTGAGTATCAGAAACAACAGCTGAAAATCTTACACTGCAAAACTGCCTGCACAATATATTCTGTTATGAAGCAATAATCAAAGAAAGGATTAATATCCAAATAAAACATCCTTTGATTTGACATTGTCCTTCCAAAACTTTCCATTATTGAAGAGTGTTGATAAAATGTTAGTTTAGAGATTAAGTTTTGTTAAATATCAAATTGAAAAAAAAATTATTTCACTCTAATAAAGTACAATTTGAGAAGCAAAATTATTACTTCTCAAAATATACTTGATATAAAAACCGTAAGGAACATGTACTGCAAGTTTGATTATCTAGTAGNTTACTTCTCAAAATATACTTGATATAAAAACTGTAAGGAACACGTACTGCAAGTTTGATTATCCTACACTTTTCAGTAGTTTTTCCTTTAACGAATACCCGAGAAAATATTACCTTAGGAATTAATCGAGAATCTCCCGCTCAATGTAGGGTTTTTAAATTTTGAACATTGGTTATATTGTTTGGAAAATGTTTTCTGGGACATATATTGTTTCAAACAAAATGCAGTTTTGAAGCTTACACCAAAGTCCTATGCAACATATTTATGCACAACATGTGTGATGCCCTTAAAAGAAGTTGAACAAAGTTCAATTCCTAATTACCCATGCAAATCTGACCTTGACCTTTCACTTGAAAAACAATAGACTTCATTCTCTAATTATTGATAAGATCTGCAAGATTCTTTCTTCTAAGTACTGTTTTCATCTGACCCACTAGGTACTCACAGACAAACACACGCTGCGNTTTCATCTGACCCACTAGGTACTCACAGACAGACAAACACACGCTGCANGGAGTACTGTCTAACAGCAAACTGTTGCCGACCAAAAGAATTTACATGTACCGAAAAACATGCTTCTAAAACTTCTGCTCCCGACATTCAGAAATGCTGGCACAATAACCGACAAAGTGGCAAATATTTAGAAACAAATGAACATGCCAGACTAATTTTCAGATAATTCATGAGTAACAGACATTCAGTTATTTACACGAACACTGAAGATTAGCTCTCACACATTAATTTTCAATTTCCTTAGATTTTGTGATTTTTCAAACAACCCCAATCTTCAGGAACAATCTTGTTCAACAAGGAATTTACAAAATGTTAGTGCATTGCTCCTAAGGCAGCTCCAACACTACATCCCGACTAATGCATTTTATGATACTATGTCACAAGATGGCAATTCAAATGTTTTGTAAAATGAATTGTATAGATTGATTTGTTTTGTATATCTACACAGCTCAGTCGGATTGGTTATTGGGTTATATAGATCGGCAGGTCCTGTGTTCAAATCTACCTGTGTCTTTTGTGTTATTTATTGAAATAAAGTTTTTGAAAGTCAAGACTGTAAATTTTGTGCCTTTTTGACATATGTGCTTCTTATATATAATATCTTTCATGATTAAAGATTTCATGCCAATTTGATAAACTCTTTCAAGTAGTAGTGCTCCACCTTAACACTGAAAAATCTGGTATTGCCTCATGTTGCAGAAAGGTGTAACACTGAAAAACTTGTGTTGCAGAAAGGAGATGACACAAGTCTACCAGATGTCTGGCAAGGAAGCAAGTATGTCACAACTGTCTGTCCATTCTCTAATCACTCCGACTCCCAGATTCACTAGAAAGTCATCGTAACAGTGCACGAGTGGTAATTCGTAATATACCCGGTATGTATGAAAAAAGATTGATAACTACATGTACCTACTGATTTGAACCAAACCATGAGACCTCATTTGACTATACCGTATATACTGGCCTATAAGTCGGTTCGCCTATAAGTCTAATGTGTTTTTTGAGATAATTTTGAAGGATTTTGCCATTGAGCTGCCTGTAAGTCGGTACAACTTTTTGCTAGAATCGGTTGACAATTTTAAATCAAAGTTACACTGATTTTGCCCCTATTTCAAAAAATATTTTGAGAAATGATGCCGGTATTTAGTTATTCTTTCTCCAAAAATCAATAACATGTCAATTCTTTTATTATTTACCTGTGTTCAATGATATTTTTTAGATTTCTATGTCCAGACTAATTTGTCTGGACGATGATCGTGACTTCATCTAATCATCGGAGTTGTTTTAAAAATTGGTACATCTCGCCAACTAAAACAATTTTGATCTCCTAGGACCCGCCTATAAGTCGGACATTNAAAATTGGTACATCTCGCCAACTAGAAAAATTTTGATCTCCCTAGGACCCGCCTATAAGTCGGACATTAGACTCTTGGACCAAAATTTCACTCCCAAAATCCGACTTATAGTCGAGTATATACGGTAACTTGAAGAAAATAATCTAATTCTGTAAATTGTTAGACCATTTAGCCTTTACCAATAATCAGAGCACAAACAGCAGAAAACTGCAGAAAAAAAAATCATGCATATAAATCAGAATAAACATGACATAATGATTGACTTTTATGCAAAGAAGATAAACTTGTCATGCTATAAAAATAATCTATTTAACACAGGTTGTGTTAATAATGTAACTGTCAAGTTGTAAAATTGAAAATCTCCTACGCTTCCAAGTATTACATATTCAATCAGCTATTTCAAGTGTTTTGATAAACAGTTATGCAACTAAAATGTTCCATGGAAAGATCATATTCAAATGAGCTTGTCAAAACCACATGAATGATACCACATCCTGCTGTTTTTACTAATTAATTAGCACAACTCCAGGTGAACCAAAAATCACATTCTCCCAGTTCTTGATAAATTAAGATATATCAATCATAAATATGGATGTGGAGTTTGTATCGAATAATATGTAGTCTCCCAAGTGCCGTAAATCCTACCAGTTAGCAGATTCCTCTCCCAGATTAAACCCATAAATCCTCAATTGAAATTCATAAACAAACTAGAAGCAGCTACATGGACAGGGATGCTCTTGCCAGTATCTCAGTCCTGAATTAATCAGCAAACCGAGTGATTTATCCACAGATCTACCACAAAACTCAATCAAACTCCAGATCTGTTGTCATACACCATCCAATGTCATTTCAGGACCTCAACGTCTGTATCAAAACGGAACATCACTGTGTATAGTACAATGTAGGGTAGTATAATTCAGTCAATGTATGGCAAAGAATGAAACTGCTAGTTAGGTAATTTAGTTGCAAGTAATAAAAAAGAAATCATCTATGGATTTCCATGAGCCCTTCAGGCAAATATAAATTGAACATATGATTCTATCTACCATTTAATGAAGTAAGATCAGCTAAGGAGTGGCAGAAGCCACTGTAATTCTTGTAACCCTCCTGCCAATGAATGGTCCAATACACATATATCAGCCATTCAGGCAGGTCAACATTTCGTGGGGCACACATTTTTACTGGACAATGACAGATGACTCCAAAACCAAATTCCCATAACATCAACATGTGTGGAAAATGAAAGTATTTCATCAATATCAGTAATTGACCTTCTCCCAGAAGTTGGCAGAGTTGTGCAGACATTCAGGGGTCAACTGTGCCATTTTGGTACAGTTCCTGGTCACTAATAAACCATACCATTCTGCCGTCTGCTTCTTGTATTCATCATGCCCTAATGAATCCTGACTGGGCTTAACTTGCACGACAGCTGACTGTCTGCTGCTTGGAGTGAACAAGAAAATGTGTATTGAACATGACTGAAAAGACCAGTAAGTATTGCATGCATGGAAGCTAATCCAATATGATATGGCCTATGACACCAAATTGCTAGACATCAGTAGAAACTATTGATTTTTATCATGATCAACCTCCTCCAATGATGAACTTAAATCTTTTGCTTACCGATGTAAACATCAGTCATTTACATCAGTCCCCAATTTTTTGGCTCATATATATATTCCTCAGAAAGAGGAACAGGTTTTTCCCCCTATAAATATCTCTCTCAAAAATTAATTAAACCTACATGAAAAGATAAGGGGGAGTTATGACAGCATCATACTATACTGTAAATGCGGATAGTTACTCAGTTTTCCTGGTAATGACACCATCTATACAAGATATCAAAGAAACTCTGAAATGTGAGCAAAAGCATTTTGGTATCCCCTCATAGTTATCTTTTTTATTAGATTACAAGTAATCAAAAGCATCTGTCACACCAGTACATAGCTATCTATCATGTAGCATACATATCTATGGCTGCTTCAAAATGCACAAGACCTTCATAAACTTGCATTGCACCCTATGACCACCCAAAAATGAACTCAGGATGACTCAAAATGACTCAATATCATAAAATTGTGAACTAATTAAAAGGAGAGTGTGTTATGAAACTTTGATAATATCCTGTCCTAGCTGTTTCTGAGAAGTATTCAAGTCAATCCAACGGATTTTCTCCTTTCAATATCATGGTTAATATACAGGTAACATTGACTTGACTTCAAAACGAAAACCAGTCATTTGAAAAAACAAGAACATAAAAATCATGCTGAAAAATTACTCTCTGATGCAGGACTGGTATTGTGCTGGGTTTTCCTTTATTAAATGGAATAATCAAACTATTGACCAGGTATCGAGTTACCTTAAAAGTGACGACCAAATTCATAACTTCAATGGCAGCATCCTGTCTAGCACTTTCCTACAAAGGCTATGACGAGGTGAAAACCGATTAAGTAAACTATTAGTCTTAAAGCTACCTGCCATAATAGGAAGTCAAGTTTAATTTACTACTTAAAATGAAATCATTTTTCATTCATGTGTTAATTTTCTATTAAGGGGATACCCAGTTGAACTTTCTTCCTCAGAGGTTAAATGAATTTTACACATGCAACACATGGTATGTGAATTTATACATCAGAAGGTATTAGGTAAATAAAAAAAAAATAATTGCAAAACAGCAAATTCTAAACTGGAGAAACAAGTTATAAGTAGATATCCATTGTTTCTTTTCATGACACAAAGAGCAACAAAATGGACTGCCAGTTCAATTGAGTGCTCAACATTTAGTTCTCATCAGGTCTCAGAATGCCTTTATTCCTAATTGCAGCACCAAACTAAGAGGTCTGAAGATATAATCCAATAAGCCCTGAATAATTCCAT
The DNA here is from genome assembly GCA_903981925.1 of Ostrea lurida. Classification (NCBI taxonomy): domain Eukaryota; kingdom Metazoa; phylum Mollusca; class Bivalvia; order Ostreida; family Ostreidae; genus Ostrea; species Ostrea lurida. The sequence continues at coordinate 25,354 of CAJDSM010024697.1, read as the reverse complement.
TCCAAAAAGAAGATAAAGCTAGAAAAAATTATGTTCGGCAATGCTAACTGTCATGTAGCATAAGCAGAAATGCTCTGGGTCTAATGGGCTAACCTCCAAGTCTTCCATTACTTCATATGTTGTCTTCTAATCTATAATTACATTAATTGCATAAGGCACGGATTTTTCTTCTTCTTTATTCAGCTTGAAACCTTATGGATTTATAATCCACTTAAATACTTTTTCTTCTATGTTCTTTTACAGCTATGCCATGATAAACTTACTTTTGTAGCAAAAATATGCATGTTTAAAATTGTGAGAACAAATTAATATTTTGCATTCATAAAACACATCAATTTTCTAACCTATTATTCTACAGACAGCACCAAATGCATGGAAAATATAATGATGTATAAAAAATTGTTTTTCAACCCCAAAATAATCTGGAGTTGAGTACTGTATAAATGACGTGACAAAAGAGTTAATGAAGTAAAAGTAACCAATTCAGCTCTTTTTTTCCCCAGTCGTAAAAGTAATGGGAATATCAAGGGTGTGCAGATGTGCGTTAAACTGGTACCCATTGAAACCTTTGCATTCCTTCCTCACAGCAGGTACCATTTGTCACTTCAAAATATTTCAAAAAAATTCTTTGGGCTTCCCACATCGTTACTTCTATAGAGATACAATAAAGAAGCATCTTCAATTTATTAAGTTCATAAATAGAGAGAGAGAGAGAGAGAGAGAGAGAGAGAGAGAGAGAGAGAGAGAGAGAGAGAGAGAGAGAGAGAGAGTAATGGTACAGGTAAAGGTTCGATTTTCTTTCACCTACATATACAGTGTGTATATGCAGCATTGATTTCAGTCATTAAATTCTATTCATATACATGTATATTGCCTTAGTTGAAATATTCTTCATACTGACAGCAAAACAAGCTAAAAAATGTCGCCAAACAATTACTGTTCATGTTATAAATATATATACCACACAATCTACATCAAATTTCACAGGGACCGAATGGTACAAGTCAATTTCTTCTCAAATATGTCAAAAACCACAAAAGTAAAAATGTCAATTTGGCCACTTAATGGGAAATATCATGCAAAGAAGGAAAAATGAGATTTTAGCTGGTCAAGCCCCACAATACCTCATAACCTAAACCACTGGCCAAACAAAGTAATCCTCCTTCATTTCAAATGGCTTTCAGGGATTTTTCATTATTCTGGAATTATCAAGTTCACTGATGTAAAGTTCTTCAATTCATAAGTGTCCCAGGTACTGAGTTCCTTCCTGCTTATTTCTCTTCATATCTTACACTAGTAATGGTCCGATGACAAATATGTTTACATTTAGAATTACCCCAGTCCATCTTGACATTATCATAATCATTCTCTTAAAATGATAGTTTAATTCTTAAGGAAAGTTTCTTTGAAATCTGACATAATGACCTCAAGCTTCATTGCTATAAAACTAAGATAAACTCAATTTCAATACACAAGTCTCACTTTAAAGGTAAATTAACATGCAGTTAATATTAGTGAGACTGAGGTCAAAACTGACCATGTCTCAGTTTGACTACAATTGAATCATCTCTTCATTCATCATACTAGAAAAATTACAAGTATGTCCATACAAAGCTAAACAGTGTGCTGTATACTGAAAACTTTGTTAAGAGGAGTTAAATATGTGAGCAGTACTTTAAAACAGGCTCAATACACACTAGAGTTTTTCAAAACTGCACAAATTGATTTAATTATGAAAGATATGATGATATATAATAATTATACATGTCAAAAATGTGGAAAATATGCAATCTGAATGCAAAAACATGATTTTCAAAAATAATTGAACAAAAGTCCCTGGCAGATTCAATCTGAGGACCTGTGATGCATACTGACCCTGACGCTTTACCTACTATCAACTAAGCTTTGATGATATACTGTTAGCTCAATCAGTAGAGTACTGGACTGGTATGCAAGAGGACCCGGGTTAAAATCCCATCAGTCACAAAGCATTTAAATCGCATCTTGTGATGTGTTATAAGGAGTATAATAAGGTAGTGAGCTACCTTAAGAAACAATCTCCAAGAGTACCATAGCAACCTATAGCAGTAAGTACTACTAGTATATAGCAACTGTATCAAGTTGATAAAGCTCTACAGTGAGGAACCAAGACTGTCTAGAACAAACACACCTCAAAATAATGTGCATAAACACCTTAAAAACAATGCTCTACAAAAAATACCTTAAACCAATGGCCTACAAAAACACCTTAAACCAATGCCTACAAAAACACCTTAAACCATGCCCATAGCAAAAACACCTCTAAACCCAATGCCACAAAAACACCTTAAACCCAATGCCAACAAAAACACCGTAAACCAATGCCTACAAAAACACCTTAAACCAATGCCTACAAAATAGGTATCATCCTAAAAGATCACCTCAAAAGGAGTTATAGAAAACAATCCCAAAAGCTTATTCTTACTGTCTCTAGACTGCATAAAGGGATTTGCAACAATCAACATTTCTCAAGAGAGCTTACCAAAACAGAATTCAGAGTTAGGAATACCCGGAACAGAAACTTATAATCCAGAGGAGCACAGTCATAGAATGATCTGTTGGGAACTACAAACAGTAGGTCAACTGGCATTTGTATATTGCTTCCTCTACATGTCCCGATAAACGGATCATGGCCTGTACAAGACATGGGCTTAACCTACAAAAAATCTAAATTTACTAATTTTATGCAGTATTATTTGTCTAAAATCATAACCTCAATATTCCAAACATCGCCAAGGTGCAACTCCGAAATCACTTACCAGTGTCAAGTTTGTGCAATGCACATCACAAAATAGTATAATGTGGCAACGAGCCTCCGTAGCACATACATGACAAGCCTGTAGCAGTTTCCCATGACCTTGTGTCAGATGTTGCCATCTTCATACAAATTCACAATCACACAAAAGGACGAAAATTTACCATAAAAAGCTCAAACTTTGCTAATAACTAAGCCCATAAACACAACAGCTTTCAAAAGTAGCAGTTCAATCAGAAAATCTATTTAATCAAGCTAATAGAAATTTTTCGCCTCATCAAAGTTGTAAGCAGGACTGGAGTTTTAAGTGCTGAAGGTGGACAGGGGCACTGGTCAGCGTTAAATGGAGTTGTATTATTTTCTTTCTTCTCCTGTGTAACACTGGACAAGATTGTCATGTTCTTTGTTAGACAGATGTGAAAGGATAACTTTTTTCAATAGTAAGATAAACATTACTTAAAAGAGATCAAGACAAGAATACTATTTTTTCGTGATTCCTTGAAAATCATGACAACAGTTTTATTAGACAGTATAAGACATTCATTCACACCTAATATTAGCTTGTCTTCCAAGACCGTGAACAACTTTAGCAACAGTTTCCGCAATGTCAATAAAATATGGTGGTATCAAAAAGAAACATCTTATTTCCTCTCTTTACACAGTTTTTTGCTACATAAAATAATTCTTCACTAATCCTGTAACCAGCATTTACTATTTTCAGGCCCAAAACTGCAGAGATCTTCTGAGAAGCAACAAGGTTTTAATTCTGGGATTATGTACACTACAGATAATGGATAAGACATGACATGCAGAAATGTGAAGTTTATGTCTTACAACAATGCATCATTGTGAAAACCTTCCCATAATTTTGCAACAAACTTTGGACTTCCTGTAATTTTCTCACAGTGACTTTTTTAACACATCTAACCGTCTTTCCAACATTCTAGAGCACTTGCACGACTCTGTTCAAGACATAAAGTGTAATTGTTAAATATCAAAAGAATTTCTCTTACATTGGTTAAGTCTCCAAATAGCATCTGAGAAATTCAGAAAACTAGGGTTCCATGCATGGAGCACAATGATGTAAAGCATTGGTAGGCAGACTTGCTGTCACCTAGACAATGTGCTAAACTCTAAAGTGTACCCAAAATACCCATTGTTAAGACATACTTCCAGGAATACTTTTCAATTCCTATGCATTTCATTAATCATTCATAATTTTCATGAGAACTTTTTTGTCACTATCTGCATATCCAGATAATTTGTATGCTTAATTACTAATTCTCTACTGTATTCCAGCTCATTATTTCAATTGCTGCCAAGGTTCATATTTACAGCAATATTCCATGAAACATCTGAGATTACATACATAGAATCATATGGTAAATTTTGAAACACCTTTACTTTCCTAACAAAAAACCCAAAAACAACCCCCCCCCCCCAAAAAAAAATAAAAAACCCAACACCCAACCTGGTTTTATTTGCTTTGTTTTATAAATATCAGTTCATAGTCATCATGCCCCAACATTTTGCTTTTTTTAGTTGAAAAAGAATAATTCGAATAGTTAAGGAACCTACCATCTTCAATACAAACACATGAAGTTCATATGCCAACAAGGCAGGGGGTTTAGTGCAGGCTTTTACACTCAATGAATTTTTTTATGTAATGCCACATCTTCATGTACCAGCTGGTATGTCACTGAACTCCACCCTCTAAATTTTCAATGTCCAATTTCTACATTTTTAAATTACAAAAACTCCCCTCTAAGCTTTTAACTGTTGCCTTCCTTTCACTCCTTGTTTCAAAGAAAGATCAGTCATTAAGTACTCTTTCTTTAATAAAATATGACAGAAAAGTTGAACAATACAAGATTTATATAAAAAAAAAAAACAACCAAAAAAAAAAACCAAAACAAAGATATGAATCCCTGCCAGTCTTCAGAAACAAATCAAATACATGATCCAAATATGCAGTAATGTTAAATGAAAGTCCATGGTCAAAATATTTGACCATCATGTTAAAAAAAAATTCACTTACATAAAAAGCAAGAGGCCCATGGACCACATCACTCACAGCAGTTGTGATTTAAAAAAAAAATTATCTATCAATCAATCAATCCCATGAAAACTTTTGACCCCATATTGTTGCCCAAACTTGCCAATCTAACCCTAAAGGATCATGACATAACTGAAAATTAATTTGCATAACATTGATATACCCTCCACACCAAAATGACTAACATGATCTTGCTGCTGTGGTTAAGACAAAAGTTACACAGTCAGACATCATGGTATGAAATGAAAGATCTTGCAATAAGAAATGACTAACAATTCTGCAAAATTTGAACAAAATCTGTAAAACTTGTTCAGCAATGGTGATTTTTAAAATATTTTCATCAATCTTTGTTCCTGTGAAACTTTTTCACCCATATTGTTGCCTCAACCTTGCCCAAAAGGATCACAACATAACTGAAAAGGAATTAATATAGCACTGGTATGGCTCAACACCACATTTGGTTGAAATTCAACAATTGGCTCTGGAGAAGATTGCATGGAAAGTCAAGTAAAAAATCTGGGCATAGTTGTTTCTGTGTGTCAACTTCTATGAAGGCGTCTTCTTCTCTATTCTCACTTTTTTTTTTTTTTTTTTGGAAATGGGCAATATGCAAAACAAACAGATTGACAGAAGACAGAAAGAAGGGTATGACGAACACTATACTGTCCAAGCATTTAATGTTCACCAACTTTTTATTTGCATGTAAGAAATTATCGTGAGAATCAGGAAAACCTTGTCGTCATCATTGAAACATTTCTTGCTGTGAAACAGTATTTCAATTTATTACATTTTCAGCAGTGACATATTGAAATTTATCCGTTGAATAGAATTTGTTATTTTTCACAGTGTGAAAAATATCAAAAGTGTTATTTTCACAGTGAGAAAATAACAACTTCCGGTCTTCTTGCCGCAATATCTATCCGCAATTCTAACGAACACCTTAATCTTAGGTTATTTTAAATGTTCACGTGTTTTCTTATTTGAATACCCCAAAATAATTTAATTTTCACTTTAGAGGATTGTTGGATCCATGCACCTATCGATACATAAAGTACGTCACGTCTTGTAATAGATGACGTCACGTCATATCGATCGACAGTTTGTGATTTGTTTACATCTACAAATTGTGTTGGGTTTAGCCGAATTAGGCTAATAGCGACAATGTTGCAAATAAGTTATTATGTGAGTTATAATGTAGTTTAAAACTTAATACAAACAAATGCGCAGATGATTGGTTTCCTCCTGCTACAGCACATATTTTATGTGTTGTTGGGCTAGTCTATTCGCAACGACTCAAATACGACAAAAGTCAATGGTATCGATTTGTTTTTAGATCTGATCAAAACCGAAATGACGAGTTTTCGTCTTGTCAGTATGTTTTCTATGCGAAATCCTGCGTAGATCTTATAATATGTAGGTATAATGTGTATCAGAGTTTATGAGAATGAAATGGCTAGGCTGGGACAGCTAAAAAAAAAGGGAAATGTAATAAATAGAAAATTCATTTTTTTTGTTGTAGATAGAGATTTATTATACGTCGTGAGACAGGATTTTTTCTATAGTTTCACTCGTGCTGCCACTCGTGAAAATATCAAAAATACCTGTTCATCTTGGAAATAATTCTCTTCCAACAACAAAGACATTGAATATTTCCTCTATGTATCCTGTATGTGTAGATGATTGCAGAATTTGTCACAATGTACCAATTTTCACAGGTGAAATGTGAAAGAGTCGTCACAAATACAACCTGGTTTACAGTACATGATCGGGCATAATCAATTTTTCATAATATGGAGAAAAGTTCAGTAGAACCTATTTTTTTGCATTGAATGCCTGATACCTGTAGTTCCACTAAATACAGTTGTGGCTGCACTTACAATGTGATCACATTTCAACCACTTCAATACCGGGTCAATACCAGTAATTTAATCGATGGTGGGACAGAAAAACAGAATACCAACTACCTGTAGTTAACGAAATAAAGATGTTTCAAATCGAAATAATAGTAACTCATTCTTGTTTTTCAGGGAGAGGAATACAAGGATTTGCCCATATAAGGAATTCATTAGCCAGCAATGGCTTTCTTGCATGTCCCAATGAAAGAGACTTGTCACCAGAATTGGCTCTTAATGATCTATGCTGCAGGTGTCCATTTCAAGTTTTTTGTTTAAAATTGTCATGACAATTCTTGTATAATGCAAACTTAATTAAAGATTTCTTGTCTTTCTTCGCTAAGGCTTCCATAGTAATTTTCTTTATCTTTTCATAGAATCGATAGTGAACTACTGCACATCAGCTAGCTGACAAAAATATTTAAAAGAAACATGAAAATTCTTTTCAAACCATATATTTCCATTTCTCCTCATTTTAATTATCAATGTCATCTCCAGTGCACGACAATCAGTGTTCTTAATCAATAGTCACAGAAATCTGTCTCAAGTCTCTTCTGATGAATCATGTCCTCCTACAGAATCCAGCCAGGGAAGACACTTTCAACCAGTAGAAAATGTTGTTTTACAAATGAAAGCAATATCCTTAAATAAAGTTTTTCCTTATTATCATCTTATTAACCAGATGTGTCTGTGACAACACCCCCCTCCCCCTCCTCCTATTCAATTTTGGTAAAGTTGACCTTGATATGTCATCCAGCAATGAAGTTCACCAATGATGACATTCCAATCTAGTTATGACCAGACTCAGTTTGAATAGTAGGTAATCAAATCAAGAGACAGACACATTAGAATTAATATGTCCCATTAATCTTCAATCGTGGGAGCATTAAAGAGAAAGGTAGTGCTGATATTTTGGTATATTACTTAGTTGGAATTCCACTGAGTTCAGAATTAAAATTTTATTATTTGAAGTAGAGAAAGAAGATCCCATCAAGCCTGAGAATTAATGGTCAATTGACCGTAAAAGTTAATGTGATAGATAGAAATCAAGGATTGTATTTATTCCTCTTCATTGCAATTGTCAGCAATATTGCAACCAGGACAAATGTCTCAATCACGATGACAAAGATAATCTGACAACTTGTTTTAATTCCTGGTCTTTTTTTCAAAACATGATCCACAGTCCCTAAATGATTTCCTTACCATCTTTACAATCTTTACTTTTATCCATGATAATAAGTGATCATTCTTGGCAAAACTTAATGGTATAGGTACTCAATGAGGCATATGTCTTAATGGAAGCGTTGTACCCAAGACTAGAGGTTTATAGAGTGCAAAAACTGAAAAGGCATGTCATATTTCATGTAGCGCCTCATATAAAACAGTGGAAATCAACTTATCATAGAAAAATATCTGCATTCTGCTTTTTCTTTATTTTAGTGGAGGAAACTTTACAAATATTGATATGTCACTCAAAATGATAGGATCTGAGGCTGCAATGCAATTTTTATTAAATTTAATAATGATTCGATAAAGATTTTTCAGTTTCCTTACAGTTATTGAACAGACTGTAAAAAAGGGCCTTGATAACAGTACCTACACCAATCATGTGTCAAGATTCTGCTAATCAAGCAAGTGTGGGAAAAAAATCCTAAATCATCTTGTTCAAAATGTGTTGCTGGAACTTGACAGATTGTTTCACAAGACAGTTTGACAGTCAAGAAAGAACATATAAAAACCATGTTAAACAATTTGTTCTTTGGGATATAATTTTACAGCAATTATTCTAAACATGCTCCAACCTTTGAGAGTTGCTTGTAATTTTCAGCACTAACACTGATGGACAGATGTTTTTTGTAAAGTGATCTTACATTGGGCAAGATCATTGAGTTTCTCTTCGGTGAAAAGCCAGATGAACTTCTGGACTTAATAAAAATCAAGATTCAGAATCAATGCATTACTCATGTACCTAATACAGCAACAATATGATAAACAATTTATGAACTGCTACAAGAAATGTGAACAGAAAGATCTTTTCCATTTTTGTTGCTGAAAGAACCTGTAGATTTGGATCAAATCAATTTCTGTTAAATATTTGCAAGGGTAAAAAAAAAAAAAACCAAAAAAAAAAAAAAAAAAAAAAAGACCACTGGAGAATAGAATTAACTTTTTTATACTGCTGCATTAGATTAAATTTAACACAATTTTAACATTCAGAGAAGAAACCCTAATGAACAATAAAACATATAAATTACATTTCATATCTTTTATAACTAGAAATGTGTTAAGAGTTTAACCATTTTACTTCTTCAGATAGTTATTCCGATCCTATGAATGATAAAAGGTTGAATTTTTTTTAAGATGACTACTTCAGCTNTATTCCGATCCTATGAATGATAAAAGGTTGATTTTTTTTTTAAGATGACTACTTCAGTGCTTTACATGCACCTTTGCAGACCTTTCTCTTGTGAACATTCTAATATTGATAGGAAAATGTTATACAACACAAATCGATCTGTTATACATGTATTATGAAGTGAGTGAAGCAGAGACACAATCAAATCTATTGGGGCCATTATTATAGTTCTCCAAAAAAAAATGTTATCAACGTCTATAATTTGCTAAATACATTGGATTTCTTCTTGACACATCAAAGAACCACTTTATTTTCACATTTTCAGGTCGACCTACCTGTTTAAGAGGATGTAGCAGTTAAATCATTGTGACATCATTTAATTTTATTGTATTCACACGGCACTGCCACCATAAAACAGGGATTGAGCACAGGTGTCCACTTTTCAGGATTTCAGTTCCGTTCAATCTATAATGGTAAGGATCAAGAATATGGGGAGTCTTGTCACTCCCCAATGTCCTGGTATTTTCAATCATGCCAAAGTGTTCAATGGACTATAAAAGCAAACATTAACAAGAAGGTATTAATGAGAAGATTCAAGAGAGCAGATTCAGGAGATGTTGGTGAATGGCATAATTTCCTGATCTTTATAGACCTCAATTGCATAATATTAATCACAGTTACTTTCTGGGTGAATTGACTTGTGTTGGGAAATTTACTGATACAGGACAAATTGTTTTCAATAGATGAAATACACAAATGACTTTGGGACCCCTAGGTCACAGAACAACATGTAGGGCTAATAATTACATTCTGCATAATTCTCAAAACAGGTACAATGCAATATATTCAAGTCACATCTAAATATATGGTCGTAACATTTTGTACCATACCAATATCCTGACCAGATCGAATTTTCAACTAAATCTATCTCGCACGGATGAACTCAGAAAGTGTGAAATTTCTCCATCAACCACTCTATTGGAAATTAATCAGGCTTTCTTCTCTCCCATAATGGAGAAAGGAACTCCTCAGATGCCACTAGGTGTGGCTTTTCACTACTTTTACACCAGCTTAGTTCTAATATGAACTGGGGCTATATTTCGTAAGGTAACCAAAACACTTGTTCCTTTATGACCGTATGGGTCAGCTATTTTCCTTTCTGAGTAACCAAAACACACTCTAAGATGGCAGGGAAGTTTTCCTTTTTTCCTGCAGAATTGAGGATTTACATAGATAAATTTTTCACAAGTAGATGTTGTCTTAGTTTGGCTTGAGTGACATAATCTATACTCTAGGCAATGTAAACAACCTTTCTGACAATCTATCAATTTCAGAATCGCTCAGCACCCTTCACCTCATAGAAAAGATATTTTTTGTTTGACAAGATATTGGACTGACCCGTAGGTTAGCCACCTAAAATAATAATTAAAAAAAAGCTTCTTTAGTGGTATATGACCTTGAGAAGAGAAAATAAGTTACATATATTGAATGGATGTCTTTACATGGCTATGTAAAAGGCAACAAAATGAGTAATACAAGCCCATAATCATTTCCATAAAGTCACTGACAGAATAAAAATGAAATATGACGATACAGAAGAAAAGAAAACAGAATTTGTCTGGAGTCAGTGTTCTCTGATACACCCACAAAATGAATTTATTTTCACTATTAAGAACAAATCTAGACAAAAGCAGACAGGGTTATATTGCTGCCAAATTTGACAACAATTGGTCATAATATCTGTCACAAGCCTCACAAGCCAATAACACTAAGGTACTTAGTTGACGATAAAACCATCAGAATGTTTACATCCCAGCAGTGGTCATCTGATAGCCAGGACAACTTTCATAGCTCCCCAATGATCTTAGAATTGTTTTCCAATACAATTTCATCTGCCCTAACACAACTTAAAATGGACATACAAAATGAACCCGGACTCAAGAATATGAAGGGGTCATGTGGGATGCAGAACAGCATAATTATTTTGTATGGATATTCATTGTAAATGCAGGACATTGTCATTAAAATGCCAAAAGCAAGGGTTGTAAACTCTTCATGAACAGCCCTTTAAAGCTGTCGTTAATAGTATATCCTATAATTAATCTCAGTTCTTTCATAAGGAAATTTGGTGATCACAATTAGTCTTTCTAAAAATAGAAAGATGGTGTTGATGGAAGAGGAAAAAGTAGCTTCATTCCTTAAATAAGTGGCTNTCTTTCTAAAAATAGAAAGATGGTGTTGATGAAAGACGAAAAAGTAGCTTCATTCCTTAAGTAAGTGGCATTTAATGTAACCACACTCCGCTCATCCTAAAGACCCAAACTTGCAGGAAGTTGCTTAAATGTAAAGTGAAGTGTTTGAATTTTAATCTGCTATCATAAAATTGACATACCATCTTCTATCAAAGGCCTTATTCAAACAGTCAAAATCCAGTCAATAGGAGCTAATAAATCAGATGTATGCCCTATTAATCAATAAGATAAACAGTTCAATCATCTTCAAATCAAGATTTAATTTCAAGCGGTATCATCTTTCAGTCCCCTCATAGACGATTTTGTCCATTCTCAATTGAAATGCCATTACACTCTCCACAAGAAAACAGGGACATTTTTCTGATATCAGGTATATTACCTGTTCATGCCCTTAAATTCGTGTTTCAGCTGTCACATTGACGGGAATGAAAAAGTTCAATGCCTGCGGGAGGGCTCCACCAAAGAGGGGATCATTTGACCAAAGAACAAACACAGTCGTTATAATGCCAAAATACCCAGCAAGTCAGTCTTTGTAAACTTGTTTATTCCTATAATGGATTAAAATTATGAGTCAATCGTGTTCTGTTACAAGTCTTTGTGTGTTAGATTTAACCCCTACGCACGATTCATAGATTATCTCCCTTTAATAAAAAGTCATGTCCATAATTTATGGCTGTAGTAAATTGAACATTTTCTCACTGCAGGGAAATAAAATTCAAAGATGGGAAACAAAGTTTTCCATTTAACTAAAAGAGATCTACTTGTGTCTTCTGTCAACTTTAAAAAATCTTTGTTATTTATATGAAATTTTATATCTTCCATACAAGGTGCTCCTCTTGAATTTGAATTAAGTTGGATGAAGGTAGCAAACAATATTTACCCAAAGAGATTTATGCAAGCAAGCCAATTTTGCAGATTAATATTTATGATATGGTTTTATGGTCATTAGTTTTAATTTGTGGGTTGAGGAAGTGCAAAACAGTTAACATTTAAGGACAATGGTATTTCAACAACAATTTAAAAGTTGGATAAGTAGTTCCCCTTCTGTTGATAGCATGTATTAAAATTTTGTCCAAAAAATTATCTTGTTGAAATTTATGAATTTTTAAATTAAAGTCTTCCTGTTCAGTCCCTTTCACCAGTTAGGTTCTGTATTCTTAGAAATGAGGGATGAGAATTCTTGATAAGACAATCGTGAAAGCCAATTCTTGCACTTATGAAGTATGACTAAAGATAGAAACAAGTATAACAAAGANTCTTGCACTTATGAAGTATGACTAAAGATAGCTAGAAACAAGTATAACAAAGGGGCACCCTGTCACACCCTATGATACAATTTCTGCAACATCATTTCATCATTCAATAAAAAAAAGAGAGAGAGAAAAAAAAAGAAAGAGAGTGAGAACAAAATCAAATCAAACAGAGATGATGGCACTNAGAACAAAATCAAATCAAACAGAGATGATGGTCAATATCACTTTCAGGAGTCAATCGTATTACAACTGAAAAGGCCTTGTTACAAATGGGTCAAGGTCACAAAGACTGTCACTGCAGGAAAGGCTCACACCACTAAATATAAAAATCTTATCACTTAAAATTCAAAAGTTATAAGCAACATAAGTGGGCTACAGGTCACTGTCATAAGCCTCAAACCAATGGATATGCTNATTCTCAGTTTATGGTCTTGAGGCCAGGAGTCAATCCNTTAATCAAAGCCCTCTCACTTACAGCTCAAAAGGAACAAAATCAGTCAGACAGGCAAAAAAACAAACAAAATCTGAGTACCCTTGGCCCTGCTATTAAGATATTTAAGGGGGGAGAGTCTAGGAGCGGAGGGAATTAACAGGAGATGTCGGGCTGAGAGCTGAGTAGTTTTTCAAGCGCGTGATCTTCATCTATTGATGCACAAAATGTCGTAATATTAATGCTCAGTGTAAATTTATCTGGTTGTAACTACTTGACAGGGGGAAATTGGATGAGCGTCACGTAGGTTAGGATCGAAGATGTCAGATTGATAGGCTTCCGAATAGATGAAGTATGTTATATGTAGCGTCGCATTGGGGGAGCCACTCACAGAACAACGTGCTAGGGCTGACATGGCCGGTTCTACCATTCTGCACAATACGTACCAATATATACACAACTGCAATATATTCAAGGTCACATCTGACATATACTGATGGTCGGTAAAATGAGAAGAGACGATTATATGGGCGTGACCAGGAGCCGCTACTCTTATGAGTTAACAATATATTACGCATAATGACCGAAAGTGTAATTTCTCTCATATAACCACTCTTAGTAAGGATTAATCAGCTTTCTCTGCCATATGGGAAGGACCTCAGATGCCACTAGTGAGTGGTTTTCACTACTTTAACGACTAACAGCGAGATTCTCATTAACCTGCACGGTGGGCTCCACTCGCTAACGTAATTATATTATTATCTGTGTCGAATCTATTGTTATCTTGTTAGGCGGGGATTCTATGCTATATAGTCATTCTCTTTAGAGTATGTACGTTAGAATACACACTCTAGTAAGGCCGCCTTTAAATCACTTTTTTTCCTGCTATCAATATGAGCCGTTTCAGAGGGGAGATTTGTCTTTTCAGGAGAGAGAGAATTGAGTCTAGCAGTGGGCTTGGGAGCAGAGTAATCTCTCACTTGAAGACAACTTTCTGACAATCGCGTATCAATGTCAGAATCGCTAGCACCCTTCACCTCAATAAAAATTTTTTGTTGACAAGATATTGGATGACCGTAGGTTAGCCACCAAAATAATAAAAAAAAAAAGCTTCTTTAGTGGTATATGATATGAAGAGGAGAAATAAGTTACATATATTGAATGATGTCTTTACATGGCTATGTAAAGGCAACAAATGAGTATACAAGCCATAAATCATTTCATAAAGTCACTACAGAATAAAAATGAATATTGACGATACGAAGAAAAGAAAACAGAATTGTCTGGAGTCATGTCTCTCTGATAACCCACAAAATAATTTATTTTCACTTATAAGAACAAATCTAGACAAAAGCAACAGGGTTTATTGCTGCCAATTTGACCAATTGTCATAATATCTGTCACAGCCTCACAAGCCAATAACACTAAGTACTTAGTGACGATAAAACCATCAAATGTTTACATCCAGCGATGGTCATCTGATAGCCAGGACAACTTTCAATACTCCCAATGATCTTAGAATTGTTGTCCATACAATTTCATCTGCCCAACACAACTAAGATGACATACAAATGAACCCGGACTCAAGATATGAAGGGGTCATGTGGGATGCAGAACAGCATAATTATTTGTATGATATTCATTGTAAATGCAGAGACATCGTCATTAAAATGCCAATCCAGGGTTGTAAACTCTTCAATGAAACAGCCTGTTAAAGCTGTCGTTAATAGTTACATATCGTCCTATAATTATCTCAGTTCTTTCATAAGGATTGGTGATTACAATTAGTCTTTCTAAAAATAGAAAGATGGTGTGATGGAAGAGGAAAAAAGTAGCATTCATTCCTTAAACTAAGTTGCTTGTAACTGTCCAGACTCCGCTCATCCTAAAGACCCAAACTTGCGGAGAGTTGCGTGTAAAACCTGAAAGTGAAAGTGTTTGAATTTAATCTGCTATCATAAAATTTGACAATAGCATCTTCTTCTAAAGCCTTATTCAAACAGTCAAATCCAGTCACATAGAGCTAAATAAATCAATGTATGCCACTAATAATCAAAGATAAAAGCCAGATGTTCATCTCTTCAAGTCAAGACTTTAATTTCAATGCGGGGTATCATCTTTCAGTCCCTCATAGACGATTTTGTCCATTCTCAATTGAATGCCATTACACTCTCGCACAAGAAACAGGAACATGTTTCTTAATGGTAGTATACTAGGAAGATTTTTATAATCGTCTATTCGCCTTTCAATTCGATGGTCTTCACTGCACAGGGTGTCGGGATGAAGAAAGTTCAATGCCTGCGGGAGGCTCACCAAGAGGGGATCTTTGACCAAAGAACAAAACAGCGTATAATGCAAAATACACCAGCAAGTCAGTCCTTTTGTAAACTTGTTTATGTCCTATAATTGGATTAAAATTATGAGTCAATCGTGTTCTGTTACAAGTCTGTGTGTGTTAGTTTAACCTACGCACGATTATAGAATTATCTCCCTTTAATAAAAGTCATGTCCATAATTTATGGCTGGTATAATTGAACATTTTCTCACTGCAGGGGAAATAAAATTCAAAGATGGGAAACAGAAGTTTCCATTTAACTAAAAGTGAGATCTACTTGTGTCTTCTGTCAACTTTAAAAAATCTTTGTTATTATAGAAGATTTTTATCTGCCATCCAGGTGCCCTCTTGAATTTGAATTAAGTTGTGATGAGGTAGCAAACAATATTACACCAAAGAGGATTTTATGCAAGCAAGCCATTTGCAGATTATATTTATGATATGGTTTATGGTCATAGTTTTAATGTGGGTTGAGGAAGTGCACAACAGTTAACATTTAAGGCCAATGGTATGTTTCCTACAACAATTTAAATGTTGGATAAGTAGTTCCCCTTCTGTTGATAGCATGTATATTTGTCCAAAAAATTATCTTGTTTGAATTTTACTGAATTTAAATTAAAGTCTTCCTGTTCCAGTCCTTTCACAGTTAGGTCTCTGTATTCTTAGAATGAGGGATGAGATTCTTTGATAAGACAATCGTGAAAGCCAATTCTTGCACTTATGAGTAATAAAAAGATAGCTTAGAACAAGTATAACAAAGGGGCACCGTCACACCTATGATACAAGTTTCTGCAACATCATTGTGATCATTTCAAAAAAAAAAAGGAGAAAAAAAGAAAGAGAGTGAGAACAAAATAAATCAAACAGAGAATGATGGCAACTTTCAGGCTTGCAAGGACATAATACTGAGTAATAGAATTAAGTCTAATTTTGATTACTTATATGTTAAAAATTTATAGCAAGATGTTGGAAAATACTACATTTTTAAAGAGAATCAGAATGTCAAACAAATACCAAAATTTGTATTCCTTTATGAAAATTATTCAAAGTTAGCTGGATTTTGAAATTTAGACTTAAGTCTATTCTCAGTTTATGGTCTTGAGGCCAGGAGTCAATTCCTATTACACTGAAAAGGCCTTGTTACAAATGGGTCAAGGTCACAAAGACTGTTCTAGGAATCGGAGGAAAGGCTCACACCACTAAATAATAAAATCTTTCACTTAAAATTCAAAGATCGCAAATAAGTGGGCTATGTGTCACTGTCATAAAGCCTCAAACCAATGGATATGCT
>CAJDSM010024695.1:744-12520 GCA_903981925.1 Ostrea lurida | reverse complement strand
ACTTGGTTCCTTTTCCCATCAAATCTAATGAATAGAAGTAGAATCATTAGTTCCATTTTACTGCAACTGCATAAAATATGACATGAATTGACCATTTTGAGAATTATTTCTTCTGGAGTCAGTTAGGCCATCTATACATTTACCACAGAATTAATATATTTATGCAGTACAAATATGTTATAATTAGTAAAATTGTTTGTCCATTGTTGTGCTTTTAATGTTTACAGAAAGAAAATGTTCAGAAACTGGCTGAAAAAAGTATATTATTTAATAGAATATGACTGTAATATTTGTACTGCATACCGGCAATTGCATGTGACGTCTCCATTCCGAGTTGAGGGATGTAAAACAATAAATAATCAACCAATCGCATATATGTACTCTATAGATAAGCATCCGACACCAATTCATGTGAAATTATGTTGGGCGTGATCTGTTTCACAAACTAAAAAAGATTCTGTCTGTATATAGAGTTTCAATGGGGACCCAGACAAGTTGTTATCATACAGAATCCTGTACCCTTGATTTCTTTCTTTGGATATGAAGGAATGTACCTTAATTATACAGCTACTACAAATATATATCTGTTCTATACATCAGACAAGATTATATACTATTCTACTTGTATTATTATTCCAGATTTCCTGGACGACTTTCAGCAAGTTAAAACACTAAACATTACCCATGATTGCAGCCTTGTTTATATTTAAAAGCATCATCGGAACCCACACTCGTCTCTCTGCTATGTAGAATGCAGTGTAATGGAAAGAAAACTAGTGAATCTCGACATGCATTAAAAGCAAGAGAGTTATCATCATGCCTCCCACTGATGATTTCTGTATAAAATGTGATAATAAAATGTTACATTACGCCGGCAGCTCAAGGTTCAGCAACTACACTTTTATTCAATCTATAATTTTTTATCATATTTTTATTTATGATCTATTTAATTTATCATTTTTTTCCCTTCTTCAGTAGTCTGATTTCGAGGTACAATATAGTGAATATACATGATAACATCAAGACAGTGGGAACATTAGGTGGAATGCTACACATGACATGAACAATATTGACATAGTCTGGATAAGTCGGACATTGAATAGGAACACACTGCGAAATTTCATGTGGATGAAAGATCGAGGAATATTGAAATAAAATTTGGAGGCAAAAAACAACAGGTCTCCCTCTTGCTGTCAGTTGAGGAATTTCAAAGCAGTTGCACTTTCATAGTTAATTTAGAGGAGTTTTTGGCCAAAATTCTAAGTTCAAAGGATATAGCTCCCAAAAAAATTTTGGGATCAAAAATTTCCTGGTAATATAACAAAACTAATAAGATTTCCTTGCTACTATCAAGTTTCTTAAAAATCAGATCGGTAGTTTCCGGAGAGTTGCATTGATAGGTTAATTAATGACAAGTTTTGGCAAATTCTAAGATGAAGGGGCATAACTCACATAAAAACAAGGATTCTGTGATCTACTACTCACTGAGGATACCCCCGCTCTATAGGTACATGTATAAATATAGCTGCTACCTAGAGAATTTCTTCATCTTCTGCTAAGGTTGATATAACAGTAGGTTGACATGTGAAAGCTAGGTCTGAATTCGTAGTGCAGTATGGAACTCCTAAAGATGAATGATATACCAATATCAAGTGGCTGTGATACACAGTTTCAGAGAAAAAATATTGACATTAAGTCGGTCAACAGGAAGTTGGCATGTGAAAGTCGTGAATTCGGTAGCGCAGTATGGGACCCCTAGATGAAGTTCAATATTTAAATACACTAAATATCAATTGCTGTAATATGCAGTTTCAGAGAAAAGTGCGACGAAAAAATATTTTATTTACATTAAGACTCAAAAATTTATAAAAGAAGTCATTGAACAGAAGTTGACAATGCGAAAGGCCTGAATTCGGTAAGCGCAGTATGGGACCCCTAGATGAAGTCATACACCAAATATCATGCAATGGGCTGTGATATGCAGTTTCAAAGAAAAGTGCGACGAAAATATTTATTTCACATTAAGACTCAAAAATTTTAAAAGAAGTCGTTGAACAAGAAGTTGACATGTGAATGGCCTGAATTCGGCAAGCGCGGTATGGGACCCCTAGATGAAGTCATACACCAAATATCAATTGGCTGTGATATGCAGTTTCAGAGAAAAGTGCGACGAAAATATTTGTTTCGGACGGACAGAGGTAAAACAGTATAACCCCCCCCCCCCTCCTTCGGAGCGGTGGTATAATAAGGGGATCAAAATTCCCTGCAGGTAATATGCACAACTACATATGACGTCCTTGCTACATGTGAAGTTTTTGTCAAAATCGGATCAGTAGTTTCAGAGGAAGTAATGTCTGACAAGGTAATTATTTATGAGGATTTCAGGCAAATTTCTAAGGGGCAGTTCGAAGGGGCATAACTCACATTAAAAATAAGGGATCAAAATTCCCTGGTAATAATGCACAATACATATGACGTCCTTGCTACATGTGAAGTTTTGTCATGAGAATCGATCTGTAGTTTCAGAGGAGTTGCGACTGACAAGGTTATTTATGAAGATTTTCAGGCGCCCATTTCTAAAGTTCGAAGGGCATAACTCACACAAACAATAAGAGGATCAAAATTTCAAGTAATATGCACAACTACATATGAGTTCCTTTGCTACATTGTGAAAAATTTTGTCAAAATCGGATCTGTAGTCTCAGAGGAGTTGCACTTACAAACTGTTGTGAACCGACACAACGGACAGACCAAAAACAATATTCTCCCCACCAAAGTGGGGGGAGCAGCGGGCTCGACATAACTTTTTACCCACTTGTCCATTGACTATGTTGTATTTCACATGTTCCGAACCACAAATGAAACAATTAAAATAACTATTTTATATAATAATACTATGATTGTTTTGATACTTTTATAATGTAATTGTACCAAATTAAGAAAAACCAGAACTGTCCTTGTTCAGTAACAAAAAATTAAAAAAAACTTTTACAGTCAAACAATTATATAATCATTGTCTCCGTCTCCTCTAAATCGATGTCTATCGAGGAAAGGTTCGCGCCTTCTAAACACTGACAACATGACACTGAAAAAAAGTTTTACTGCGTCCGCGGTATTTCTCAATCCGCTTCAGGTAAATAGACTTCACAAGATGCAACTGTATGCCGCCAAAAAGTGTAGAACAAGACGATGTGCCGAAACGAAAAAGTCTTATTATCTTAAGTTTAGTTAGAACAATTTTAATGAACTTCAGATCCGATTAGTCGCCGATCTCGTTTTGACGCACAGCCTTTGTCCAACTTGAGATACGATTAAATCAATCGATAACGACAAAATACTTTTCTTTGGTTTATTTTATATATTTTCTACATAATGCCTAAAAAAATATCACTGTCCAGCCGGAGCGATCTGGACAAGTACTGGACAATAGTTATCGCTAAAATTAACTTGTCCCGAAATTGTCTTGCTGGTACCGGACAAGCGTTAAGTCGAGCCCTGGGAGACATAAAAATTTCAAATTACAACTCTATTTCGTCAAAAATACAAGTTTAGTCGAAATTAAAAATTTGAAAAAAAATTAAAATCCCTGCTCAGGAGTCGAACCCGTGAGTCGACCTACAGGTCATATTGCAGTTCAGTATAGGTAACGTGGTAACCTTACATGTAACTGAGGCTACTCAGCTAGCATTTAAATTTGAAATGAATTACATATATATATACCCCTGACAGTGATTTTATTCAACCATGTTTCAAAAGGATTTAGTCAGCTTTATGACGATGTAGAGCTCGAGCTGCAAAAAAAATTCTAAGGATTAATATGCTAAAGACACATGATGTAGACCTTTTTAGCCCTGTCTCTTTTTTTTTTATTCATCATCTAACAAAATGTCACCGCTAATAATCTGACTATATTACTGTTCTAATCATCTTTGAAATTCAAACATAAAACCAACTTAATTTTATGTCAACATACCTACAATAGTATACCTTAAATCTTTTATGTCCGTTTGTTACATGCATGCACAAGAAACAATTTTAAATCTCATAAAGATGTTTTTCTTTCACAATGCGAATGTTTAGACCACCATGCTGAACATAAGCTAATTATTACACCAGAACATATATTCTTGTCAATAATTTCTTTTTTAATGAAATTCATGCAGCAAGTTTGACATGAAATTTCAACATAGAAGATTTCCAAATAGAAATGAATCTTATTATTTTTTCGGGTGATGCAGGTATCACCGAATTTCATCAATGCGCGAAGCGCATTGATGGAAAAGTATTACAGTCTAAAATCTCGGTGATAAACTGCATATTAACCTGAAAAAATATAAGATTTATTTCTTATCATTTAATGTTTAATATTACAACAACAAAGCAATGTCCAGTTAGACTTTAACTTGTTGTTCAGATACGTGATTCAAAAATCAACTCAATTCTTAAAAGGTGCTTTAACCAATGAAGAATCGGCACTAGGTATCACTGAAATAAAAATTTAAATGAATAAACTGATGAATTGGTATACTCTACAGGATAATATATTTGTTTGTCCTGGGCCATTTCATTTTTGCGGCTATTGTATCCTTAAGCTTTATAAAAATATTAGATGAATATACCTGTCTCTGCACTAGGAGTATCTATATGTGGATGAGCACAAACTCCTTAAATGCTAATTCAATTTCAAGATATAATTTAGATAATTATTGCCAGCGTATAAACTTAATACGATTGCTTCCTCATTCTGTTTCCTGTAACAATGAAAATGACATCATACACTTTAACTTTGTTACATCAAACTGACCTTTACATTTTAATCGATATTTCGGATTTTAATTATTACAAATGTATGTTATTTTATCATTCAAATTCATAAACTCCTTTTTGAACATGAACAGCAGATATATAAAAATAAAATATGTGCGTTAATAAATGATGTGATAAGAAACAAAGTATAATGCATTTTATAAATTGATTTGTGTCAAGATACTCTCAAAGAATTGAGAATGTATACACAAGCATTACCCAAAACTTCCAAAAGAATATTCAAAGGACGCAAAATTATTACATAAAGCCAATAAATATTACATATTTGAAATATGTACATGTATTATTTAAACAAAAACCTAGCTAGCTCGTTTTCAATATTTTTTTGGGGAAAAAGGTTGTCTTCGATTTGTGCACAGTATGCAGGTGTTATTAAGTTGCTGTTACTATAAGCAGATACCGTTGCTAACTACAGCATCATGTGTTATATATTAATTTTTGGTCTATATAGAATAGCAATTTACAGATTCCAGAGACATCAATCATCTCATTAACTATAAGGAACCAATGTTCAACTATAAAGCCATTCTCCATCAACACTCCTCTCTCGTAGACACGTAGAATGATTGTGCCGCACTAATTCACTTCAGCAGTCCATACCTCATCCTGTCACACAGCCAAGAAAACTAAAAGTTATATGATCACAGGGACTAATGGGAAATTGGAAGGCAGAGTGCATAAATGCTTATATAAAGCCTTGGCAAAGATCAATAGACTCAGATTACATCTATACCTAGTCTTGCATCAACCTATTTTCAGGATGTCCTATCATATACAATGATGTAGAACAGCACAGACTTCGGTATTGTTCATTAATTGTGCTGACTTGTCTCAAACTGCTGTCACTTAGATCATCAAGTCCTAACTGAAAAGGAAGTTCTTTTTCTCTGTGTATTGTACATTTAACCTTATACATGTATGCTATTAACTGGTCACACTCTCAGAATGATTAACCTGTTTGATCAAGTGATGGGCAATACTTCAAAAGCCACTTTGCGGATAGATGATAATTCTGTAAGCAAAGTCCTAATATTTAGTATCTCAATTCACTGGACTTGTTCTTTTCCCATTCAATCTAAATGAAATAGAAGTAGAATCATTTAGTTCCATTTTACTGCAACTGCATAAAATATTTGACATGAATTGACCATTTTTGAGAATTATTTCTTCTGGAGTCAGTTAGGCCATCTATACATTTACCACAGAATTAATATATTTTAATGCAGTACAAATATGTTATAATAGTAAAATTGTTTGTCCATTGTTGTGCTTTAGATGTTTACAGAAAGAAAATGTTCAGAACTGGCTGAAAAAGTATAGTATATTATTTAATAGAATATGATGTAATATTTGTACTGCATACCTGGCAATTGCATGGTGACGTCTCCATTCCGAGTTGAGGGATGTAAAACAATAAATAATCAACCAATCAGCATATATGTACTCTATAGATAAGCATCCGACACCAATTCATGTGAAATTATGTTGGGCGTGATCTGTTTCACAAACTAAATAAAGATTCTGTCTGTATATAGAGTTTCAATGGGGACCCAGACAAGTTGTTATCATACAGAATCCTGTACCCTTGATTTCTTTCTTTTGGATATGAAGGAATGTACCTTAATTATACAGCTACTACATAATATATATCTGTTCTATACATCAGACAAGATTATATACTATTCTACTTGTATTATTATTCCAGATTTCCTGGACGACTTTCAGCAAGTTAAAACACTAAACATTACCCATGATTGCAGCTTGTTTATATTTAAAAGCATCATCGGAACCCACACTCGTCTCTCTGCTATGTAGAATGCAGTGTAATGGAAAGAAAACTAGTGGAATCTCGACATGCATTAAAAGCAAGAGAGTTATCAATCATGCCTCCCACTGATGATTTCTGTATAAAATGTGATAATAAAATGTTACATTACGCCGGCAGCTCAAGTTCAGCAACTACACTTTTATTCAATCTATAATTTTTTTATCATATTTTTATTTATGATCTATTTTAATTTATCATTTTTTTCCCTTCTTCAGTAGTCTGATTTCGAGGTACAATATAGTGAATATACATGATAACATCAACAGTGGAACATTAAGGTGGAATGCTACACATGACATGAACAATATTGACATAGTCTGGATAAGTCGGACATTGAATAGGAACACACTGCGAAATTTCATGTGGATGAAAGATCGAGGAATATTGAAATAAAATTTGGAGGCAAAAAACAACAGGTCTCCCTCTTGCTGTCAGTTGAGGAATTTCAAAGCAGTTGCACTTTCATAGTTAATTTAGAGGAGTTTTTGGCCAAAATTCTAAGTTCAAAGGATATAGCTCCCAAAAAAATTTTGGGATCAAAAATTTCCTGGTAATATAACAAAACTAATAAGATTTCCTTGCTACTATCAAGTTTCTTAAAAATCAGATCGGTAGTTTCCGGAGAGTTGCATTGATAGGTTAATTAATGACAAGTTTTGGCAAATTCTAAGATGAAGGGGCATAACTCACATAAAAACAAGGATTCTGTGATCTACTACTCACTGAGGATACCCCCGCTCTATAGGTACATGTATAAATATAGCTGCTACCTAGAGAATTTCTTCATCTTCTGCTAAGGTTGATATAACAGTAGGTTGACATGTGAAAGCTAGGTCTGAATTCGTAGTGCAGTATGGAACTCCTAAAGATGAATGATATACCAATATCAAGTGGCTGTGATACACAGTTTCAGAGAAAAAATATTGACATTAAGTCGGTCAACAGGAAGTTGGCATGTGAAAGTCGTGAATTCGGTAGCGCAGTATGGGACCCCTAGATGAAGTTCAATATTTAAATACACTAAATATCAATTGCTGTAATATGCAGTTTCAGAGAAAAGTGCGACGAAAAAA
The DNA here is from genome assembly GCA_903981925.1 of Ostrea lurida. Lineage (NCBI taxonomy): Eukaryota > Metazoa > Mollusca > Bivalvia > Ostreida > Ostreidae > Ostrea > Ostrea lurida. Next base: position 4,792 of record CAJDSM010024695.1, on the reverse strand, counting down.
TATTTTATTTACATTAAGACTCAAAAATTTATAAAAGAAGTCATTGAACAGAAGTTGACAATGCGAAAGGCCTGAATTCGGTAAGCGCAGTATGGGACCCCTAGATGAAGTCATACACCAAATATCATGCAATGGGCTGTGATATGCAGTTTCAAAGAAAAGTGCGACGAAAATATTTATTTCACATTAAGACTCAAAAATTTTAAAAGAAGTCGTTGAACAGAGAAGTTGACATGTGAATGGCCTGAATTCGGCAAGCGCGGTATGGGACCCCTAGATGAAGTCATACACCAAATATCAATTGGCTGTGATATGCAGTTTCAGAGAAAAGTGCGACGAAAATATTTGTTTCGGACGGACAGAGGTAAAACAGTATAACCCCCCCCCCCCTCCTTCGGAGCGGTGGTATAATAAGGGGATCAAAATTCCCTGCAGGTAATATGCACAACTACATATGACGTCCTTGCTACATGTGAAGTTTTTGTCAAAATCGGATCAGTAGTTTCAGAGGAAGTAATGTCTGACAAGGTAATTATTTATGAGGATTTCAGGCAAATTTCTAAGGTGGCAGTTCGAAGGGGCATAACTCACATTAAAAATAAGGGATCAAAATTCCCTGGTAATATGCACAATACATATGACGTCCTTGCTACATGTGAAGTTTTGTCATGAGAATCGATCTGTAGTTTCAGAGGAGTTGCGACTGACAAGGTTATTTATGAAGATTTTCAGGCGCCCATTTCTAAAGTTCGAAGGGCATAACTCACACAAACAATAAGAGGATCAAAATTTCAAGTAATATGCACAACTACATATGAGTTCCTTTGCTACATTGTGAAAAATTTTGTCAAAATCGGATCTGTAGTCTCAGAGGAGTTGCACTTACAAACTGTTGTGAACCGACACAACGGACAGACCAAAAACAATATTCTCCCCACCAAAGTGGGGGGAGCAGCGGGCTCGACATAACTTTTTACCCACTTGTCCATTGACTATGTTGTATTTCACATGCTCCGAACCACAAATGAAACAATTAAAATAACAATTTTATATAATAATACTATGATTGTTTTGATACTTTTATAATGTAATTGTACCAAATTAAGAAAAACCAGAACTGTCCTTGTTCAGTAACAAAAAATTAAAAAAAACTTTTACAGTCAAACAATTATATAATCATTGTCTCCGTCTCCTCTAAATCGATGTCTATCGAGGAAAGGTTCGCGCCTTCTAAACACTGACAACATGACACTGAAAAAAAGTTTTACTGCGTCCGCGGTATTTCTCAATCCGCTTCAGGTAAATAGACTTCACAAGATGCAACTGTATGCCGCCAAAAAGTGTAGAACAAGACGATGTGCCGAAACGAAAAAGTCTTATTATCTTAAGTTTAGTTAGAACAATTTTAATGAACTTCAGATCCGATTAGTCGCCGATCTCGTTTTGACGCACAGCCTTTGTCCAACTTGAGATACGATTAAATCAATCGATAACGACAAAATACTTTTCTTTGGTTTATTTTATATATTTTCTACATAATGCCTAAAAAAATATCACTGTCCAGCCGGAGCGATCTGGACAAGTACTGGACAATAGTTATCGCAAAATTAACTTGTCCCGAAATTGTCTTGCTGGTACCGGACAAGCGTTAATTCGAGCCCTGGGAGACATAAAAATTTCAAATTACAACTCTATTTCGTCAAAAATACAAGTTTAGTCGAAATTAAAAATTTGAAAAAAAATTAAAATCCCTGCTCAGGAGTCGAACCCGTGATCGACCTACAGGTCATATTGCAGTTCAGTATAGGTAACGTGGTAACCTTACATGTAACTGAGGCTACTCAGCTAGCATTTAAATTTGAAATGGAATTACATATATATATACCCCTGACAGTGATTTTATTCAACCATGTTTCAAAAGGATTTAGTCAGCTTTATGACGATGTAGAGCTCGAGCTGTAAAAAAAATTCTAAGGATTAATATGCTAAAGACACATGATGTAGACCTTTTTAGCCCTGTCTCTTTTTTTTTTATTCATCATCTACACAAAATGTCACCGCTAATAATCTGACTATATTACTGTTCTAATCATCTTTGAAATTCAAACATAAAACCAACTTAATTTTATGTCAACATACCTACAATAGTATACCTTAAATCTTTTATGTCCGTTTGTTACATGCATGCACAAGAAACAATTTTAAATCTCATAAAGATGTTTTTCTTTCACAATGCGAATGTTTAGACCACCATGCTGAACATAAGCTAATTATTACACCAGAACATATATTCTTGTCAATAATTTCATTTTTTAATGAAATTCATGCAGCAAGTTTGACATGAAATTTCAACATAGGAAGATTTCCAAATAGAAATGAATCTTATTATTTTTTCGGGTGATGCAGGTATCACCGAATTTCATCAATGCGCGAAGCGCATTGATGGAAAAGTATTACAGTCTAAAATCTCGGTGATAAACTGCATATTAACCTGAAAAAATATAAGATTTATTTCTTATCATTTAATGTTTAATCTTACAACAACAAAGCAATGTCCAGTTAGACTTTAACTTGTTGTTCAGATACGTGATTCAAAAATCAACTCAATTCTTAAAAGGTGCTTTAACCAATGAGAATCGGCACTAGGTGATCACTGAAATAAAAATTTAAATGAATAAACTGATGAATTGGTATACTCTACAGGATAATATATTTGTTTGTCCTGGGCCATTTCATTTTTGCGGCTATTGTATCCTTAAGCTTTATAAAAATATTAGATGAATATACCTGTCTCTGCACTAGGAGTATCTATATGTGGATGAGCACAAACTCCTTAAATGCTATCTCATTTCAAGATATAATTTAGACTAATTATTGCCAGCGTATAAACTTAATACGATTGCTTCCTCATTCTGTTTCCTGTAACAATGAAAATGACATCATACACTTTAACTTTGTTACATCAAACTGACCTTTACATTTTAATCGATATTTCGGATTTTAATTATTACAAATGTATGTTATTTTATCATTCAAATTCATAAACTCCTTTTTGAACATGAACAGCAGATATATAAAAATAAAATATGTGCGTTAATAAATGATGTGATAAGAAACAAAGTATAATGCATTTTATAAATTGATTTGTGTCAAGATACTCTCAAAGAATTGAGAATGTATACACAAGCATTACCCAAAACTTCCAAAAGAATATTCAAAGGACGCAAAATTATTACATAAAGCCAATAAATATTACATATTTGAAATATGTACATGTATTATTTAAACAAAAACCTAGCTAGCTCGTTTTCAATATTTTTTTGGGGAAAAAGGTTGTCTTCGATTTGTGCACAGTATGCAGGTGTTATTAAGTTGCTGTTACTATAAGCAGATACCGTTGCTAACTACAGCATCATGTGTTATATATTAATTTTTGGTCTATATAGAATAGCAATTTACAGATTCCAGAGACATCAATCATCTCATTAACTATAAGGAACCAATGTTCAACTATAAAGCCATTCTCCATCAACACTCCTCTCTCGTAGACACGTAGAATGATTGTGCCGCACTAATTCACTTCAGCAGTCCATACCTCATCCTGTCACACAGCCAAGAAAACTAAAAGTTATATGATCACAGGGACTAATGGGAAATTGGAAGGCAGAGTGCATAAATGCTTATATAAAGCCTTGGCAAAGATCAATAGACTCAGATTACATCTATACCTAGTCTTGCATCAACCTATTTTCAGGATGTCCTATCATATACAATGATGTAGAACAGCACAGACTTCGGTATTGTTCATTAATTGTGCTGACTTGTCTCAAACTGCTGTCACTTAGATCATCAAGTCCTAACTGAAAAGGAAGTTCTTTTTCTCTGTGTATTGTACATTTAACCTTATACATGTATGCTATTAACTGGTCACACTCTCAGAATGATTAACCTGTTTGATCAAGTGATGGGCAATACTTCAAAAGCCACTTTGCGGATAGATGATAATTCTGTAAGCAAAGTCCTAATATTTAGTATCTCAATTCACTGG
>CAJDSM010024694.1:0-20987 GCA_903981925.1 Ostrea lurida | reverse complement strand
TTTCCTGTAGTCGTGTGTTGCTACATGTATGATGGACTAGCTTAGATCTTGCTCTATGTGATGCTTGTATTTCCTGATCATGAGTATCTAGTGGTCATTTTAACATCAGGTAAACTTGTCATTCAAACCGGGACAGTTGTAAGTCATTTTCATTTTTGTTTTAGACGTTTATGAATTGCTTATGGGAAGTTTATGTGTGTGTAGCAAACAAAGCTATGATAGTTTAAAGTATTTGAAAGTGTCACACAGATACATCTTAATGTAATCAGATAAAGATTCAGTCACTGAACTGTTTAATAGTTTAGTTAAAACATTATGATGATCAAGATGCTTTGATTGTGAAACAATATGCCTTGTAGCAAATTTGATCTGATCCTAATGATTAAACATTGACATTGACCTTAACGACCTGGATATATCATATAGCTGCTCGTGTACATGGTCTTAAATTTTTTTGTCCATTAATTCAGTTAAATGAACATCTCTATCTGAATTGTGTCGAAGATTAAAATTTTAACCAAATTGAAAGATAAATTAAGTCATAAGGAGTGTGTACCGGTATTATTACGGCGCCCTGTGGAGGGACACCTAGGAATCATTGGGCCATGGATATTATACAATTTCCATATGATTTAGTGCTGCAATTATGCCTAGTTACCTCATTATTGGTTTATTTTCTTATTTAGTAAGAAACATTTATATTTCTGCTGTAATTTGAATGTTTATATTAACATAATAAGTCCATATACAGTGGAGCCTCGTTAATCCGGACACTTTGGTTCCCAGCAAAATCGTCCGGATAAATGAAGCGTCCGGATAACTGAATCGCATTTTTTGATCTGCATAGAAGTAACCAATATGTTTATTTTATTGATTTATAAATAGTAAATAAACACGTTTTCATTTAATGTATTCATTAACTTTATTAGATAAATCATGGTTTAACAATACATGTACTGTACTTGCATCTAAAAGCACTAATCGCTTAATGTAAAAAAAACAAATTACTCAAATTCATGTCCAGTTATACGTCGGTTTATCTTTTTTTTTTTCCCCAAACACTGGCAGGAATTTCCACTCGTCTCCTCTTTGTTGGCGATGTGGCCATGTCGGTAGCAAGGACTGCATTAGTTGACCAATTTCATTTTGCACGAGTTTATATTTCATATTTTTAATTGTCCAAGCCCATTTCTGGAGGACAAAGTATCCAACCTTGTTATAAATTACTCTCGCTTTGATCTACCAACGCGCACTAATTATATCCGAGGTGGAATACCTCAGCTATACTCGGACGGTGTTCATATGCGGATGCATGATAATTGTAGGCTAGTACCGTGAGTTACAAAAACCCCGCACAAAATTACAAAGCAGTCCTTTCTCTCGCCGTAAAATGTTCTCTCTCTATCTCTCCGGTAGAATGTTTCTTTCTCTCTCCTCACAACACAGAATAAACAATCCTCTCTTTCGTGAGTAAAATGTTCTCTCTCTCATAATCAAACAATCCTGTCTAACTGGTAAAATGTCTCTCTCTTCTCTCTCTCTCTCCTCTCTCTCTCTCTCTCTCTCTCTCTCTCTCTCTCTCTCTCTCTCTCTCTCTCTCTCTCTCTCTCTTCTCTCTCTCCTCCCCGGTAGAATGTTTCTTCTCTCTCCCTCACAACACAAAAGAAAACAATCCTCTCTTCCGTTGGTAAAATGTTCTCCCTCTCATAATCAAACAATCCTCTCTCGCCGGTAAAATATGCTCTCTCTCTCTCTCTCCTCTCTCCTCTCTCTCTCTCTCTCTCTCTCTCTCTCTCTCTCTCTCTCTCTCTCTCTCTCTCCTCTCTCTCTCTCTCTCTCTCTCTCTCTCTCTCTCTCTCTCTGTGTGTGTGGTGTGCGTATTTGGAAGTTTTTACTATAATGAAGCAATTGATAAACGTAAAATAAAACACGAGTCGTATCATTCGTAACTTTACAAAGTGTTAATTCGTACCTTTTTTAAAAGTCCGGATTATCGACTGAAAGGTATAGATTTAACAGTTCATTAAAATATATCAATCACATTAACAACACTGATGGTAAATTTGGTACAGATTTATTTTCAAATTCATTGATGCATGTGCAAATTCCTCGAACGGCACTGCAATAAAACCGACGCGTCTCACTTAACACCTAGAGTCACAGCGATATGTAAGGTAAATTTACTCGCTTTAATTTACTGGGCCTCGACTGAATGGCTTATGTTTTCTTGCAATTTACGTCTTGCTAGAATCGTCCGAAGCAGACCTTTGAAAGAAAAAAATCGTCCGGATTAACGGTACATTTTACAATGCATTTTAGCGCTTTGTTGTAAAAAAACGACCGTCCGGATCCGGAACGCGATTTCCGGATTAATGATACAAATTAACGTGTAATAATTCTGTTCCCAAGAAAAATCGTCCGGAAGGTGAAGCGTCCGGATTAATGGCGTCCGGATAAACGAGGGCCCACTGTACAGCAATTCTAAAGTTAAGAAATATTGTTTGGAACAGAACACCATGCAATTGAAAATAAGAAACAAATTCTATATATATAGTTTTACTCTATTGTTATGAATCGAAGTAGGGGATAATATCAGTAGACTGCAGTCAATCAGAAAGTGGTTGAACTTATTACCCGGCTGTTGATTAAGGTCTCTAAAACTTAACACCCCTGCAAGATGATTAGGATACTCATGAACAATTAAGAAAAATTCATGAATTATATTCTGAACCAGTTGAATTCAGCTCCATGAATAATTCATGAACTACCATGAAACTTATTATTGGACACTCATGGAGTCATGAATTTAATTATGAAATAAGTCATATGTTGATTGATTTGTTTCATACCCTTTGTTAGACTGTCATTTTCCTGCTGGATTTGACTTTACTTGTATTCGACTAAGGGCTCACGGCGGGTGCGACCGTCAGCAGAGGATGCTTACTCCTCCATGGCACCTGATCCTACCTTCGCTTTTTGTCGGAGGTCTGTGTGCCTACACTCGATTTTGTATGTGTTTTTTGGATTATGATTACGTTTTGACACAATGTTAACTTTGCCTTTTTGTATTCATGAATATTTTTATGAACTAGGAGTAATCCATGAACAAAATTGCAGAGGAAGTAAATTCATGAAACTTCATGAACATTCAAGAATATTACGATAGCAGCATTTGCATATTTATTCACTGTTCCTCTCTGCTATGACTGCATTTCACATGAGTGCATGTCAGTTAATATGTTTACTAGAGATCTTGAACCTGCATGCACACTTCTGTTTGCTAAGAATGCAGTTGGTTTGAGCACTTGCATGCCCCTCCCTTGTAAACTCAGACCTGTTTACTCTTACGATTTCTCCGTAATTTGTACGGATTTTGAGACCAAACTACGTCTTACGTTTTCAATGTCCCGAAAATACGGAAATCGGAAGTCTGTCCGTTCATATTTTAATGCTTATAGTTGGTGTTATTATCCGCGTTGTATTGATGCTTGAATAATCGCAAGAACCAGGAAGTTGTAAAACATTTCCGTGATACATAGGTCATGTCAATGAAATGATTTAAAAATGGCCGAAACCCGCGAAAAAAGGCACGATGTGATCATCTTCGGTAATTTTCTTGGCCCTTCTTCAAAAGGAAGCACTTGTTGTCCATTGCAGTATTTGCAACATAGATTTCTCATGTGCTCATGCAGGAAAAATCATTATGGCTGTAAACACGCTACGAAATTTTATTACACAAGCAATGGGAGTCCTTGGGTCTTCGTAAGGAGAATAGGAAGTATTCACGATTTTCGGGAACACTGCGATGATTCTTTGCATAGGATTTAACGATCACGGGCGGAAGAGAAAGTCTGTGAAATTATAACCCACATGACCCCCACATGTCGGTTAGTACAAGGCTACAGTTGATACACTTGTGCCAACTTTTAAAAACGCGTTTCCTGTCTCGAAAATAGCGCAAGTTATAACAGTTTATTTATTTAATGTTCGTATTATTTCAAGACTTTTGCACAGCAAGAAATGCAGTGTTATTATTTTCATTAATCAAGTTTTGATAAAAATTTTACATATTTGGCTCTTTGAATAGTAATGTAATTAAACCACCTCGGTAGTGAGGAAAACAGTAAAAGAAAATCTTACGGAACAAATGCCAAATCTCACTGACAAATCTTGATCACAAAATACGGGTAGACAAAAAATAGGGGTAAACAGGGTCTGTAAACTTAATCAATTTAAGTCATTAATATCATAGTGGTGAATATGCTTATGTGCCATTTTGATAAGATTTCTTGTTAAGTGTTTAAAGATCAAAAGCTAATTTCATTTTGCAGTTTGGGCTAAATTTTACCCCGTTAAATTTTTTTTTAGATTCAATTACAAACAAAATTATATATTGTATTAATTTATACAAAATAAAAATATGAAAAGCAAGCTATTTAATGTTGGCATAACATTCCACAAGAACAAAACTCTTTTTATGAAAGAAAAAAAGAATGGAACAAAACTCTTTGATGAAGAATCATGAATGTTCATGAATTCAGATATTCATGAATAAAATGTTGAAATTATTCAGAGAATTAAGTTCATAAATATTCATCATTATTCATGAATTAAATATTACTATGAGTTAGAATGATGAACAGAACCATTTTATGAATGTCAAGAATCTTTTATAGTCATTCATGAACTATTATGAACAAATCATAAAAGTTCTTAGTCATGAATATCATCTCGCAGGGGCATGTCTGAAATTAATTCATCAGCTCCACTATCCTTTGAAGCTGATTTGGCTGGTAACAAAGTGACAGCTGAGATTCTTCACATTCTCCATTTAAATTTCTTCAAAACAGTCCTTTAACTGGACAATTATGCATGATCTTGAGTTTGATTATTTTTTGTGTATTGCGAATCCCATTATGTACTTTGTCGTCTGTCTGTCTTCCTTTGACCTCTGATTTTTTTAGTATGATTGTTCCTTGTGTGACAAATTTTAGATGGAGATTTTCAGACCTTTACTGTTGACTTGGAGTTCATTTTTTATAATACGGTATTATATGTTTGTCACGAATCAAAAAACACACAAATCCAGGAAACCATGAGCAAGGGAACATTTAAAAAAATGAAAGCCCCCATCTATAAAATACTGAAAAAGTTTTGAGTTGTGATTTCTTTGCAGGCAATTAACTTTCTTATCATTGAATAGTCTCAAGTTTGACACCATTGACCAAAAATTGTTCTAATTAAGTTACAAAACGGTAGTGATGGAGACAGATTTTTATTATCAAGGTCCCCCCCCCCCCCCCCCCCCCCCCCCCTATTAGTAAGAATGTGAAAGTAAAGATATAAATCATTGTGCCTTGTTCTTTATCCATCAGTGTTTTATGTTTGTAGGTGGAAAGTAAATAATCAAGAGTACTGAGAGTATTCCAAGAGCGCCATGCCGGGGGTTGGGTTTATTCCGGGTCAAGTTGCTGCAAGTAGATAAGGGCCAGACTTCTACCACGTCCGAGCCATTTGACCCCTTTGTTGCTGTAAATGTGAAGGAAACGGTCAACTCTCCAGGTATGTGTGAGGATAGATGCCTAACAATTTCGTGGACGCCAACAGTAATAGAGATTTCAGACTAAGAGGAGAGGAGAGTCAAACTTCAAGTTCATCTACAAATGTACAAATGAGGGAATCATGTTTCTTATTAGGTTGTCCATGCATTAAAAATAATAGTGTATAACAATACAATTATAGACTATGTCCTTGGACAACAGCAGTTTTGTTTGACCTTCGATGGATCTGTTGCTCTCAGCCTATGGCAACTGAGGTCCGTTTTTGGGTCAAACAAAACAACTGTTGTCCTCGAACCCAGTCAAAAACTGTATAATACTATTTACTTGCTATGAAGATCCCGGAGCAAGTTTTTGTTCCCGAGACAGCAACTATTCCCGAGGCAACCCCGAGGGAAATAGTTGCTGTCGAGGGGATAAACCTGCTATTGTCTGAATTGTCAGTAAATAGGTATTTATTATATCAAGAAATAACTATTGGTAATAAGAGTTAATGGACTTTCTTGTAACATATTTGATAGCACTATAGATATATTCCCCAAAAAAAAAAATGGGGGGAACATAGCAACTGGTAAATAGTTTCCAGACCAAGGCAAATAGTTCACAAACTATTTTGCAAGTAAGCATTATCCATGAGAAATTGCAATTTATTCACCAACTTATACAGTAAAAACAGTCTGAGGTTATAAAAGGATTATGCTAATTAAGCCTGATGCACACAGCACGTTCTGATATGCTGCTAAGATGAAGTCAATGTTAGGACACACGTGAGATTCACATTACATTATGTAAGTAATGCTACTCTTCTTTCAGGGGAATCAACTGTCATGAATTTTATAGCTCACCTGCAGTAAACTCAGTGACTTATTTGTAATGTCTTGGAATCATCTGGCGATGTGCGTATCCGTAAACAATTGAATCATTTTTAACTTTTTAATAACTACAATCCAATTCTATTCAAATTTGGTTAATGGAAGCATCTTGGGACAAGGGGCACATAAATTGTAAATTCAGGACTCTTGCACCCCTTGGCCTTGGGGACAGGGCAAAAGTGGCCAATTGGTCAAAAAATCTTTCTTTATCAACTGCACATGGTTTAAGAGAAATGAATGCATAGTAATGTAGAGCAGGCCAGCCTCTCCTCAAAATTTGTTAAATTTGGTGATCCCCAGGTAGTGGTTCTGACCTCTAGGGCGGACCAAGCTTGTCACATTCAGTGTTAATCTATTTAAACATTTGAAAAACATTTGTTGTCGTCCGTTCTCTACGTGCAAATGATTTCTGGGCTCTTAAATGTCATTTTTCCACCTAGGGTCCCATATTGTACATGGACCGACCATGGAACGAATGTCCCTTACCGAAATTTTGGTTGGTCACAAGGTCAAGGTTTCCAAGCTATAGAACATTATAATCCTTACTTAGAGCACCATATCATATCTTATGGGACTACTCAAGGGGATGAAGATGTTGGGTCAAAAGGTCAAGTGCACTGCATGAACATCAACAGTAGCAATATATAAGTTTCCGGGAATTTAGAGCTTAATCCTTTTATCTACGAGTCACAATAATATATCATTAACATATGGACTTCCCAAGGATGAAGATTTTCCCTATTGAATTTGGGGGTCAAAAGGTTAAAGTTCAACTACACTGGACATTAAAAGAGCAATATGGTTTCCAATCTAAACTTCATAATTTGAAGGAGGTGATTATGAATATCAGATTCCACATCTCAGGTTAATGCCAAAATATGAGAACGTCTTTTATGGGCAGTGATAATCAGGTGGGACCGTTAAGGCCTGTGGGCCTCTTGTTTTGGTTTGCCTTTAAACCATTCAGTCACGTGGCTAATTTAATTTTTTTTTATTGTATGGCAAGGGTTGTTTAACATTCTATTATTAGTTATTTTATTAGCAAGTTAAGATATATTGGTCTCTGATGTCCTGCGAAAATGGAGCAGGGCGAGGGCATTGAGCTTTAATTGTTAACATGCACGGTCTTTGCGACAAATTAGCAACAAAATGGAAATACAAAATAATTTAAACATTCTAATTGATTTGAAAGAAGACAATTTAATGACCAAAGCACACCCAGCTATCACAGTGTACTGATTGTTTTGATTAGAGTGGTTGCATGAACGATAACATCTAATATATAAAATGGCAGTGTATCTTAAACATTTGGTTTTTAGACAAGTTTAAGGATTGCAAATAAGCAACATTGTTTTAACATGTACTTTGATAACACGATATGCATAATATAAATTTTTTTTTTATTTTATAGTGTCTCGTACAATGAAAATTTAATCCACATAAAATCGCGTTCTGAAGTAGCGAAACAATGACATTTTTTTAAAAATAAAATTAACATATGTTTAACATTATATTAAAAATTTTAAAGACCTGTATTCTTTTGAACAGAAATTCGTTATTATCCAGTCTGAATGCTGATTAGTTACCTTACTGGATAAAACACAAACCATGAATGGTGTGTTCATTACAAGATTAGTTTACTATAAATGTACAAAGCAATTTACATCCCATCCTTAATATTGCCACCATGTACCATCTCTTTCCTTGCAAGGAATTTATGATTTTCCAGATGAGATGTCGATATGAGCGAAATGCTCTATAAATATTTGCTTGGGCTGTTGTAACTACATTGCAGTCTGGGTATATACTGTGTTTGTTTAATTGTTATTTAATGGAAATTTTGCCCTTGGGAATTAGTTTTATGGAAACCTATAAAACTTGAGTCATTATTTTGCAGAGAGTATCAATTTTTGGTATTTTTTTTTTCTAGGTTGAGTGGCATAACTTGCAGGCCCTTAGAAAAGAAACATCTTTGGTTCCAAACTACCGTATCTAAGCGGACAAATTCAAATGACTATTATTTGTAAGCTCTCACTGACCAATAAAGTTTAGCACTCTAATTCTCTATAAGTTACATTATAATTCCGATGTGTTTTACCTGTGTACTTCTCTCTAGGTTACCTGTGTACTCTCTGGTACTGTCTCTCTAGGTTACCTGTGTACTTCTCTCTAGGTTACCTGTGTCTTCTTCTCTAGGTTACCTGTGACTTCTCTCTGAGTCTCATAGTTACACTGTGTACTTCTCTATAGGTTCTGTGTACCTTCTCTATAGGTTACGTGACTCTCAAGGTTACTTCTTCTCTAAGGTTACCTGTGACCCAGGTTTCCGTACTTCTCTCTATGTGTTACCTGTTGTACTTCTCTCTAGGTTACCTGCTGTACTTCTCTCTAGGTTACCTGTTGTTACTTCTCTCTAGGTACCTTGTTTCTTCTAGGTTACTGTTCTCTCTATAGGTTTACCTGGTATTTCTACTATTACTCTTACTTCCTAAGGGTTACCTGTGTACTTCTCTTCGTAGGTTACCTGTGTACTTCTCTCTCTAGGTTACTGTGTACTTCTCTCTAGGTTACCTGTGTACTTCTCTAGTACTTGTGTACTGCTCAGCCTGTTCTTCATGTACCGTGTATCTCTATAGGTTACCTGTGTACTTCTCTATAGTTACCTGGTGTACTTCTCTCTAGGTTACTGTGGTGTACTTCTCTATAGGGTTACATGGTGGACTTCTCTATAGGTTACTACTTTTGCTGGTTACTGTGTCTCTATAGGTTCCTGTGTACTTCTTCTTATAGTTTCCTGTAATGTACTTCTCTACGTTAGGTTTCCGTGTAGATGACTTTTCTGCAGGTTACCTGCTGTATTCTCTAAGTTACCGGTATTTTCTATAAGTCTGTGTAATTTTCTATAGGATTACCTGTTGACTTCTTCTCTATAGTCTGGTCCGATTTCAATTAAAAAAAACTTCTAACGGCATTTAATTATTATTTGGTCCCAGCATATTTTTTACTATCTTCGAGTATGCTTTGAATCCGAAAAAAATAATGCTTGGCCTTCATGAAAATGGCTTTAAAAGTAGGTCAAAAAGGGCGATTCAAAAGTGGCGATTTCAAAATGGCGGACACCAAAATTTTTCCCAAAAATTTTTTTGTTGTAAATCCAGTGTCAAGCGGGGAATGTGGTGCTTAAATAACCAAATATACATAATGCTGATATAATTTAATATAGTAGGCAACTGTATAATAGAACCACTTGATTTAAAATTAAATTCACGCCGTTTTCTCCCAAATTCGAAATTTCCTCTGTTTTTAGCTATTATTTCTACATTCATCTTTGGTTTAAGATTTTTGCATTTGCAGAGGTCCATACATCGCAGACTGGCTCGTTTAGCAGTCCACATCTTTCTGTTTTTACAACCTTTTGTGGGCAGTTGCAGCCACCAAATCTAGGGCAAGCCTCTGGAATTCGGATCTAAATTCATAAGTATCGGCCACCAATACAACCACCATCCAACTTCCATCCCACCTGTCACGTTGGACATGGGTAATAAGGGCTTACAAATGTTTGCCTGTCCTCCATATCAAGCTTGGGTAGTGTGCTCGCCTTTATATGCATGCATAGGCATCACTAGTTGGAGCATATTTCTCAAGGGCTTTTTGATTTCCCAAACAATACATTCCTTACCGTATCAGTAGTCTCCGCTTCTTGGTTATACAACTTACAGACAAACTTTTCACACTCATTTGATTGTCTGATCAGTTATATTCTCCCTCACCTAAGCCCCGTCGAGTAGCTTATAATTATCGCTGCCATAACTCGGCATGGGAAGATTTTTTTGATATACATAGAAATCAGATGTTGTGTCACACCCTGTCAGTGCATGAAATGCTCCAAATGTTTGCGGTATCTGGAGAAGAGAAGTTTTCTCAACAACAACATGCAAACAGGAATGTTTTTTGGCTTTAAAAAAGGTTCCTGCAAATCATCCACAATGTCTATCTATTTCTGAAAACGAATGTATAAGTAAGCAATAAGACATCAGTATCAGATGCTAAAATGGACAATCAGAGGTGCCAGCGGATACTTTTACGAACAGTGTATGGCCATGAAGGCACTCATTCTAGTGTCTGCTTCTTCATGCGTGGCTCTAGCGTAGACAATTCTAACATATCATTCATTGCATTTCACACCAGCTTTCATCTCAACCCCCCCGCAGTACAACGATTTTCCCAATAGGCGCTTGAGAGATTAATTCCTTAGATAGATGGGCAGCAAGATCTTCTTGTTTTCATTCAAGACAGAAGGTAGCGAAGTTAGTTGGAGAGGAACGTCTTCGATTTTCAACAATTCCTTCTGACTGGTGGGTGCCCCTTGGCTCTGGCGATAACGAGGTTCCGGGATTTTATTGATCGGTCCCTGTAGCGATTCAAACAGAACATCTATCCTAAGAGAAATTGCTCCCTTTTCTAAAAACAGTTTGAAAAACAAACTCGTCAGCACAAGTCTCCAAATGTTTTCATTCCAGTGTTTCTAAGGGGCTCTGAACCAATGGCTTTGCCCATCTATAATTAAGAGCTGATAATCACTTTCATGTTGACTCGCGCCCCAACTTCCGCAGACATCCTTCAGAATTTCATTCTGAATAACTGTTTGTTCAGATTTTCAAAGGAACACTAGTATCTGCAATGAAATAGGCACTGGTAGGAGGTTCGTGCTTCAGTATAAGCCCAAAATCACCCCTCCCTTCCTGCTTTGTATCAATGACAAGTCTTTGCAATATGTTTCCGGTCAAGCCTTCAGAATGTTCCTTTTTTTCAACAGCTTTAGAAACCCACCCGTACACTTTGTATAAGGATTCAAATTGTTAAAGGATTATTTTTTTTCAAAGTATAGTGCAAAGGGACGTTTTAATGTACCCGTTCTTTGTTTGGGATTAACGTTCTGAAGCAAAACTCTCCAACTGTACTTGACCCAAATGCGGCTGAAGATAGTAAACTAATCTCTGATAAGCATCAGAGCCTTGTCTTTATGTGATCACGTTGTTAATTCATCTCTTTCGTAGGAGGGAGTCAAAGCACTTTAAAACCTTTTCATTGGCATTAACTAGTGATTCCTCACACTCTCAGAAATCATATAATAATCAGGTATTTAGAAGTCTCCACATGTAATTCCACACAGGTATTAGCAATAAGTTCATCCATCCAGGAAGTATAAAGAACAAAAACATGGAAGATTTGATCGTCACATGATAATAATTCTAGGTGAAATAAAAGTGTGGGCATGAATAGAGATCTTATCACTAAAATTTAAAACAATCCTCAGGAAAATACTCTCTTGATGTAATAACAAATAACACTCTATACCAGGAACAGGACATACAGTACATAATATGTGTGTGTGTGTCAGTGTGTGCAATTGTGGGACTGTGGGTGTGTTGCACAATTTGATATACGGTAACTGAATAAAAGACATATATATATAATAGCTAGACTACATTGAAGTGTTAATGAATGGTTTAGATAACATGTACATGCAGTGCATGCATGTTTAATTACACAAAAAACATCTATATTTTGATCAAACAGAGAATTTACATATATAATGCATGTACATGTACGTGAAATTTAAAAGACAATTAACATACATTTAACAGTCTGCATGATCTTTACGGTAATTCTTCATGCAACACATTTACAGAAAAGATCAAACTCATTGCAGTTCTGTACATGTATAAATATTTATAGTAGAGAAACTCGGAAGTGGTGAGAACTTGTTTCCAATCCATTTGTATATTTAATACACATATACAAAAAATATGTTCAAACCAAATATTTGCATTCAGAATACACTAATGTATTGATCCACTCATCTGATGACTAAATTAGTATTATACACAACAGTAAACTCGTCACCTCTATATAAGCTCCAATATCAAGACAAATTCTGACAAGATGTTGGGTTTTTTTAAAAATGCATATATTGCTTTCTTTCTCAGTAATGAACGTCTTCTGATTTATAGTTTGCAGTAATGAACTATGGCTACGTTCGTCCAATAATGATATTGGGAATTAATCAAACAGCAAAAATATGCCAACAAGTCAACAAATGCTTAGTAAGGATATGAATTTCCTCGTGGAATTAATATTTCAAAGTAACGTCTATGTCGGCTTTTGAAGACATGAAGAATATTGCATCCCTGAAATGGATATTGCATCCCTCACATATGATGTTACTATGACAACAGAGAACGGGAAGAATGTCTAATCAAAAAGAGAGTTGGGTTACCGCATTTCAATTAAAACTTACAAATGGCATCAAAACATGCAGATATTGGTGAATAATGTAACAGATTCCTTCCTAAAAATTTAAACATGAAGGTTTATTTAAGATGAAAAAAAACCAAAAAACAACATGTAACATAGTACTCCCAGCTTCCTCGATGATCAATCTATAATACTTCGCTAATAAAATCTATCAGTGTGAGTAAGGGGAAAATATAGGTGCTAATTAACTGATTATAGTCTGTAAATTAAGTTATAAACTCAATTAATCAATGTTATAAGAAAATTAATGTTGTATACGTATTGCTCAGATGTGTATGCCTTCCTTCCCCGTGAGGTTGAGCTTTCTGATTGTATGTGTTTTTCTATGCTATCAAGTTTAATATATTCCTTACAATGTTGAAACAGTATATATAAACACATTACTATAAACAACATGATGCTGGAAAAAAGCATTTTTCAAAAGACTTATGCCCATTCATGCACTGTTAAATGACACCACCACCCCCCTCCCCTACCACTCCACACACTTTCCTCTTGGATCCGCCACACAAAACCTTAATCCTTCCCCATCCTGTTACTGGTTGCTATACCTCTGACAGCATTCTAAGCAGATCTCTGTATGATGCCCATTATAACAATTCTGATGTCCTAGGGTGAATACCCTATACATGCAAACGCTTGCTTGTGTGAATATACATACATCCCCTGACTTATCTGTTAGATGATACACAAAGTGGATTGTAAGAGGTTTATCATAAGCGTACAATGAAGACGTACACCGACTTCCTGGAAAAATGTCTACTGTTTGCTTTAGAACATATTTACTACACAGATTAAATCAGACCACTATATAAACTGCCTGCACAGGTATAACGTAACACTTGATACCTTCTGATATCACTTACTTAGTTTCACACAAGAAAAGGAAGTAAATAATTGTCTTGCATGTATAAATATTATCAAAAGTCAAGTGGTGGATCTATGTTTTTCCGACATGAATTTACATAGTAATTAAACTATTGCCAAATGCCCTGACTTTAGCATGGACTATAGGAACATCGAAAATTTGAAGAAAAAAAGTCTGCTTTTTCTTCTGTCACAATATGAGTAGTTTTCAGTCTTATAAGACTATGACAATTAAGTGAGTTAAATGTGTGATATTAAACAGGTATACCATTCATAATTGTCTCCATTATGATTAGTACAATCAATAGATTGTAACATTATATCCTCAATTTTCTTAGTTTCTATTACTAGTGGACAATGATGATAGTTATGATCACGATACATTATAATCATGTACTTATACATACATTTACACAGAATGTATTTATAAGTGAAAACTTTATAAAAAATTTAGATCACAGAAAACAAAAATTACAGAAAACAAAAATAATTGAAACAGAAAACTTATCTATACATCCCAGTATACCATTATACAAACCGGTATCTATACATTGCAGTATCTTAATTAGTATCACTATGTATCCCAGTATTTATACATTATAGTATCTTATACATTACAGTATATCTATACATTACAGTATATCTATACATCACAGTATCTATATACATTACAGTATATATATATTACAGTATCTATACATTACAGTATCTCTATAAATTACATTATCTATATATTACAGTATTCTATACATTACAGTTATCTAACATCACAGTATTTATACATTACAGTATCTTACATTACATTATCTATACATTACGGTATATCTACATACATATATATACATTACAGTATATCTCTATACATTACAGTATCTATACATTACAGTATATCTATGCATTACAGTATCTATACATTACAGTATCTACACTACATTACAGTATCGTATACACTTACAGTATCTATACATTACGTATCTATAACATTACAGTAATATCGATACATTTACAGTGTATATTATATATATATATATATATATATATATATATATATATATATATATATATATATATATATATATATATATCTATACATTACAGTATCTATACATTACATTGTATATATATATATATATATCTATACATTACAGCATCTATATACATCTCAGCATCTATATATATATACATCCCAGTATGTATACAGTATCTATATATCCCAGTATTATACATCCCAATCCAATACCTACACTTTCCTGTATCAATAAATATCTCAGTATCTATACATTAAAGTATCATAAGACAAACTCATTTTGTAATAGTACACTAATACATGCACTATATTGGACACAAACTTGCACAAGACTTACATTTAAGTTTGCCAAATAGTTGTTCTGTCTGTATCATCATTTAATATAGTCCTGATGTGTAAATGTAGGTCACAACATCACTTCCTATTACACATGCAAGCCAACCAGTGCATGGTAATACAAATATTTACAATAATATATGCATGTTTATACACTTCATGTAATATGAAAATACATGTAAATTACACGCATTGTGCATATGGTTAAATATCAATGAATATTTCTGTTATTTATATACCTTCAAAATATATGAAATGAAATTGTGCTGTGGTCCGTGGATTAGTATTACGTAACTTCAGAGTATGGCATAAATAACTGCAACATGTGATTTTGACATTTGTTAAAATGCTGAAAATCTGCAGTCACAATACACATTACTCAGCATGTTTAAAGTACATGCACAAATTCCAGATTTGTAAGTATTTAAAAAAATTCAAGCATGAATTGCAATTGCTTAATTAATTTTACATCCATAAAGGTCCAACTTTAAAACCAACATGAAAGTGCTAGAATTTTCCTTGCTTTTCAAATTAACACATATTCAACAATTTTGCTACACTAACTTTAATCCCCGCACATCCTACTATCCTAGGCAGTATGGGAAATCTATAACTAGATACTTTATAGAATAATTAACCAAGCCTACGAAAATCTTCATCATTTGAAGATTTACTGATATTTAAACCCACTTTTGATACAATACAATAAATAATATTATATAAAAAAAAATCTCACGACGCAAGCCGATAGAGCATACTCGACTAGTTTCTGTAATTTCTACAGGACCAGGGTATAATGAATATTGCTACAGTTACATGTATAACTAAGCAATTCATTCTACTCTGAAGAATTAATACAGAAACTAGTCATACATTAACTATTGGCTGGCTTTGTAATATTTTCAGTATTAACTGTGTAGATTTTATATACATGTATATATATAAATATACATATTATCATATACTTATATATACACACATATATATATACATGTATATGACACACACACATACACATTATATATGCAGCAAGAGCCTCCGAATCACTAAGTATTCAATGGTAATGTACATAGTACACACCTACTTATAATATCACACTAATCTTCTCGTCCTGGTGAAATCAATAGTAACCGTATACAAATCACAATAAAATACATATTACCTTTTTCCTGTGTTTGTATAATATCATATATCCTCAATCATACACTCCGATCTTGGAGAATACCTGATCCTAAATCTATCAATGATGCACCGTTTCCTAAAGCTTGTTCCTCGGTATGCTCAGTCAGTATACATTGGCTCTCTGTGCCCTCTACTAGTTCACAGTAGGTTATAGCTTATTGTGTGTTACTGGAAGTGCACTAACTCAATGGTTATATCTGTGTATTAAAGGTTTCAACAGATCAATAAACAGTCACCGACAAATGGCTACCAGTCATATTGTCTCCATTTTTGTGTGTATATCTGATGAATGTAGACAATACTTAATATATATATATATACACCATAGTACCAGTTGGTCAATTAGCTTCCCATATCATACTGGCTGTACACTGTATCTGATCATCAGGAGAGGATATAATTAGATTCATGTTCAATACATCATTCAATCAAACCCAGGAAAGGATCACTTACTACAAAATAATTAACAATTGTTTCACGGGTATCAATATCGTGTAAAGACCCAGATGGACCAGAAAAACTGTAACAATGGCAAAAATATTGGAAATGTTTTTATATATATAATATCTATACACGCAATAAAAATATATTATATATGCACTTGAACTTTGTATTACACATGCTTCCAGGTGTATGAATGGCCAAGCACTCAATGTGAACTTTGTCTTCATAGAGACAATTAATTGTTCAAAAGTTTAGTATTTTATCTACTATTTACATGTACACACACAAGCCTATATTTTGGCAGTACATTTAGATATTTAGCAATTATAAGCAACATGACACATCTAAATTTATTCATATAAGGAAACAAGCTGAATTTCAAAATATAAAATGTACAGAACAAATGTCTAATTTATTTGTATTGTGGGAGTACAAAAACTATCGTCAAAAGGAAACACTAGGTAAATTTCTGCCTAATCGACTTCCCCTTGAGTTATATGTATCCTAGCTAGCTAACAATTGCTACATGCTTCCATTCTCTGTACACCAAAAGTAATCTATACAGCATATATCAGATAACATGTTTATGCCTGTGATTGTAATGATATAGCCTTCCCTATAAATGCATTGCAGCTCTGCTTTGTGAACAATGCAGCGTACAGGAACATACAGATAGATATATTACGTAATGTATTGTAACTTTATGGTTGGGAATCCTGACACAAATGATTTCAAAGTACAATGTAAATATATACATGTATAAGAAATAATCTTCATTTCAGGAAATACATGAAGGTATGAACCGCAATACGTCTTGCTGGCGTACTTTTAATGTCGTTAGCGCTCTTATGTACTAACTTCATGATATATGCAAGTGTGAAACATTACAGTAAATGTCCTCATGTATTTTCAAAAATAAGTTAGCTGCAATTTATGTAGCCCTCTCCTTTTTTTTCAATTTTTTGGGAGAGTAAAACAAATTAGAGACAGCTACATTATTGCAGAACGGAGAGACGGAAATAAGTCAAGTAAGTCAAATTATTGCAGCTAATCATAAGTGATATGTGGGTAATGTCAAATTAGTAAGATTCTAGTTTCTACCACTTTCAAAATGCATGTACATGTAGTAAACACTGATGTATTTTTACATTCATAAAATTTTGATCAAGAATTGATGTCCTTGGGTAATATAGGGTACCTTGCATTTATGTTACGTGTCAAAAATTTCTACCCATGCAGTCCCACTATGTAAAAATTTACAAAAATTGTCAAACAATGAGCATTCTAGTCAGGCTTGTTGACTACTATCTTGAGCTCAACTTGTAGTTTTGTTGCTGTTGATGTTTTATTAGTGGTGTGCGCAAGCTAATGGAAATATTGTATTAACAAAAAACATTGTATTTCATTACCCATGGCAAGAACATTATTATATTTAATGTCAAAATGAATTATATGAAAGATTTGTAACAGGAAAATTTGTAATTTTGACTGTGATGCCAAGCTGAAACTGGCAAAGAGTATCATCGTCCAATCTATAGTTTAGATATTTTTATAGCACATCAGAATTAACTTTCAATATACTGTCTCGGGAACTTTCTGCCAAACCTATCATCTGTACGTGGTTCTGTCTGCACTCCAGGATCTGATCAATACTATTGGCCACAAGAGCTTACAGGTGATACATTGACTTTTAACAGATTAAGTTATCCCTAATTATTATATTTTTTTATAGATGGACATTATTTATATAGGAAAACTTTATTATCCTCCGAATCCCGCCGACTTATGGCTAGAAATAAGCTTTTAGTAAGATTTAAGACTACTTAACATATTTGTACTTAGCTAGCCACCTTGATTTTTCTGTATCCCAAGAATATCCTGCTAATTTCATTACTGCAGACAGAGTAAAGATCTACAGGAATTTCCAAAACCAGTTCAAACACCGATAACTCCCAATGTCAAAGCCTTTCCTACGCAACACCCAATATGCACTAGCGTGTCCAGGAAGTCTCTCTCCTCAACTATACTTGATACTCTGTCTTTTTCGTTTTGCTTGTCGATCAGATTTTTATTCCTGTAAGACTTCACAGATCGTGAAAAAATGACAACAATAACATCAACTCCATTAACTAAAAAATGCTTCTATACACATAAAATACACAGTAAGGTATAGGTTCAATCTGGGAAGTGACCACAAATAGACATCATTAGTCAAAACCGCGACCAAAGTTCAAATCTTCTTAGATATAAGGCACTTTGTGTGGGCTGGATACGACGTCTCATATTATTGTTTGTATACCCGTATCGCAGGGGACGTGGCTCATTTCTCTCGTGTGAATCTTTCATTTAAAAGTACATAAAAAAAAATACTTCAGAATATCTCGTAGCATGTCGGACTAATTACCTAAATGTATCATCGAACGTTTTATAATCTAATATTGTGATCGGCTCGGCACAATCACCTTACAGTTCGTCATTGGTCCCCTCCTTATAATTTAAAATTACTCAAATTTTGGAATCACCTTTTAAATCTGATACACAGTTCTTAAAATAGTATGTTACAGGACTTGGTTTGTTCAAGTCTGTTAAAGACTATAATATATCGCAACACATACATTACATATATAATATACGGCTTATTCCCTAATGAGCGTGTCATGAGAATGCAACAACACTATACCATTATACTCATAATATATAACTTAACAGTTTTTTACGCATTTTTCCCCTTTTCTTTAATCGTCTAATTATTATAGTATATATATAGTATCTATATGATAATAAATAAATATCATATATTTCTAGAAATCTCGTCAAACATGCAATTTCTTTAAATTTTCTCGCATCTCATGCCACCTACCGGTTTCCTTATGGGTATATTTTTTATAGTCACATAAACTATACCTCTCATTATACATGTACACAGAGTCACACAATCGTCACGCTGGATAGGCCACGTTAGCCTCATATTGTATCAACTGGTGTAAATGCCATAGTTGTGGAAAATATGCGTTCACCCATATATACAATAGAACCTTCTCCTATCTGACAATGACTATAACCAATGAAAATCATGATCGAGTACTCCACTCTTGATAACGACGGCTGCCTAGATGCAGTCCTGGTATACACAACCAATTAATTAATCATTAGGATGTTTTTCAATATTTACTGTAGTATAGATATTACTTATATTTTAATAAAATGTTAGTATTATTGATTGTAAGTAACATTTGATGCTTTCTGCTAGGTTAGTGTGTGATATTTTTCTATGTAATAGAGACGTTAAGTTCAGTGATATTCAGACACTCGGAGCTGTAGCATTACGGAAAAGGGCCTCTCGGCTACGGCACATTGCAATAACAACAGTAGATTATAGCTATTAGCAGATTACTAGTGTCTAATAATTAATCAACCTTGAGATTGAAAGTATCCTGCATAGAAAATGTATGATTATTATACACAATATTTGATGGAGAAGATACATAGCTAATACAAAGAGAGACAGGAAATGCAGCTCAATACCGCAGCAGTGATTGGCATGCATAGTTATCTAAATCTCGCCCATTGTAAGCTTATAAATGTTCAAGTCCCAGTTTCTTGATAACATGCTCATCTTCCTTGGAAATCGCAATATCTTATCAAATTTGCTGTTTACTAAACCCCTCAACAGTCACTCATACAATTCAGTTATATTAATGGAGCCTTCAGAACACACAATTGTTTCTCAAGGAAAGTCCATGAATATTTCATGCTTGCCAACAGTGGGAACATAACAGATCATTTCCCTATATTATGCATCAGCAACATTATACAGACACTTTACATGCTGCGTTCACTTATATATATTTAATGGAAACAACTTCGACAAGTATAAATTACACCTAATCCGACACAGATGGAACTTTCATGATTTTGCTTTATAAATCTAAATGAAATACAAATTATATACATATATTACAAGGACATCTGAAAAAACAAGTATTCTGGCCAGCAAACACT
Source organism: Ostrea lurida (assembly GCA_903981925.1). Taxonomy (NCBI): domain Eukaryota; kingdom Metazoa; phylum Mollusca; class Bivalvia; order Ostreida; family Ostreidae; genus Ostrea; species Ostrea lurida. The sequence goes on along the minus strand of CAJDSM010024694.1, from coordinate 381 downwards.
CATGTAGTTTTAGCCATCAGTCATAGGTTTCTATGTATCAGACCCAAAGTAAACTGTATAAGCTGCATAATGTCCGATATTAATCAGAAACAGATCCAGAACAAAACCCCATGACTTATTACTGTACATACAGTATAGCATCATAAGCAGTAAACTATGCCTATACTGCATACATACTCCCAAACCTATGAAATAATATGTAGGAAATTGGGGAAGTTTAACATCTTGCACCAACTTTAGAAATGTAATATGGCATCTATATTTCTTTGTTGAGCAACAAAAAAGTACCCTGGCCCACACCTAAGATGCCCAAAGCAGTGAGAAAATATTGTAAATCAGGATTATATATGGTTCATGTCTATACATAAATAGACTGTAACA
>CAJDSM010024693.1:19182-29333 GCA_903981925.1 Ostrea lurida | reverse complement strand
CCCGCTTTTGCAAACTTCACAGTCAAATTGAATGNTCATTGTGTGTATACACAACATACATGTAATTCTGTTATATGTCATTGTGTTTGTGTATATGTAGTTATTGTATGTCATTGTGTTTATACACATGTAATTTCTTTTATATGGCATTGTGATTATATACATGTACATGCAGTTCTTTTACATGCTATCGGCTATATTGTGTTTGGCGTTGCGGTTACTGATCACCACAGTCAAGATGACGGCTTCTCGTCAAAGCGCCAGAATCCAGACCTGGTGTATTGATTAATGTAATTGATCGAATAACAAACTGCAGAATATGCATCAAAAGTCTCCGAGTTCTCATGCCCTTAAAGGCTGGGGTTTGATGAAAACGTTATCGTTTGAATATGAGTGTCAAATTACGCTAAAGCGTTTCAAGTAATTAAAGCATCGCCAGTTTCACCTGTGCTAAATACTAATTGATTGAAGTGTCGATTGGGTTATTTTATAGTTTATTTCACCGATGAATCACTCAATTCTATCTCATTTGAATCTGATGGTAATAAATTTTAACAATGAATCAATCAGTTGTTAGACAGAATAATGATTTATTTCGAAATGCGTAGTTCTAACAATATTTATATAACGTGTGGAACAATGTAGGTGATGAAATAATAAATGTACATGTATGCAAATTCAATTTGCTTACGGGTATCATGGTCTTTGGAGTAAATCTTCTAGATTTTAAACGTTACATAAAGCAAGTAGAATCACAAGACTTTTGTCGAGCTACTGTACATATCTAACCAAAACTCCTCGCATACTTGCATGGAATGACTCTGCATTTGTTTTAAAGCCCTTTGTAAAAACTTTAATAACTTCAGCGTTAAATTATATATCTGTGAACATGCTCTTTCATTCAGAGTACCCACTCATATCTATACCCTTTTCCAAATGGAGATGCTTGGTAAAAAGGAAAGTTTCATCGAGAAAGGGACCAACACTTTGAAATAAAACTGCAAGACGTTCACCTTTTTTTATTTCTAATTATCCTAGCAGACAGTGATGCCTTGCCATGAATGAGCAATGACACCTTTTAATCACATTTGTGAAATCCATTGGCCTGAGCCCTGAATCGGTGGAATGATTAAGCGCTGCTGCTTGAAGTACAACGAATCTTTATACGATACTACTGGCAGGATACCACTGTATAAACAGGACATACCCTTGCTTGTGTAAGCAAAAAATAACACTTCCGGAAGTGTGTTGAATTATTCCATGCGTTGGAATACTAGTAATACAAGAAGTTGTTACTGGCCACGTCATGGGCGCCTGGATTGGGCCATGATCTATGTTTCACTAACATACTTTAACTTATACCTTGGTGCTATCATTTAAACCATAAACCATTCCCAACCATTCCTGAATGATGATGGCTCCTTTCTTGACCTTCCATCCCTACTCTGATCAATATACTCTGCAGACACGAATTGGGAGAATTTCGACATTAAAGCATGCACACAATCTTTTTGTTCTCACGAGGGGCCACTTCTACGTTGACAGACATCAGAAAAACTCTGAAAAGGTTAGATAACATAACGATGAATCTTAAACCTGATTTTGCCGTTTAAAATGAACATATTACATAATTTCATTCGACAAGTTGTGTGCACTTCTATTAACGGCGCCCCTAACCGGCCTAACGTAATAAAATAGAAATCGCAACGTACCCTTGTTGTTTCTTTTTTTTTCACTCTGTTGATAGTCTTGCATAATTTAGCTTCCGCCGAAGATAGTGCATGAATCTTCCTTTCATTAAACTACACATGTACTACTAAAGTCTTTAGCACGTGTTCCTACAATATATACATGTGTTTCAGTAGTTCCCAATAAATAGACACAATATGTAGAATGTGATAAAATAGATTGGTTGCTTGTGTTATCTTTAATGCCTCGCTAGTGAATCTTTTACTTACAAGGAGACAGCACCATTACTGCTAAATTTAAATGAGCAGGGAGGGGTTTTGATCATGTCACAGCAGCTTTGGCATGGGTCTCCATTTCACGCACTCATCCGAAAATCGTCCCATTCAGTCGCCTCTTACAACAAGCAAGGGGTACTGAGAACCTATTCTAATCCTATTTTAATAACGTTTTATAACATAATCGAAAAATCTTATGATAATCGTATTAAGAGTGTGAAAGGGCGGATGTAACGAAGATTGATCAATCTCGTAAAACGCAAATAGAATACAAAACGAAGAGTTGGGCAAACACGGACTCCTGGATACATCAGGGGTGAGGCCAGATGTCTAGGAGGAGTAAGCACCCGCTGTCTACAACGGCTTAACAATTGCTCCGAAACAACCCAACATTGGAAATAAGCAGCCGTGCTCATCAAAACACAAACGAATCGGTATGAAAAGAAAAATAAGTTTCATTATATGTTCCTTATGAAAAGGTGAACATAACGAACAGCGATCAATCTCCTAAGTCCTAAACGAAGTATCTAAAACAAAACGTACATGTAGATCAAAATGAGCTTGTCAACTGTTTTATGGCCAGGGACCTGGGCAGCGAACAAGTCTGTATCTAGTGAACGCTTTATGTATGGGACCTAGACAGCTATATTAACAAATCTGAATCTAGTGACACTGAGCATATAGGCCTCTACTAAATGTGACTCTGTTTCAAGTGTCGGGGGGGGGGGGGTAATAAAAAAGGGTGGTTAATAAAAAAGACCCCCCAAGAACATCTAGTAGATACCGGTAACGTGCATAGTTATATAGTAGAGATGGATGTCATCACTATGAAACTCATGATCCATGCACTGGAGGTTCATGTCTGGCCTCCATCCTCAAATATGAATATTCATTAATCTTTTCCAAAGTTTGAAGCTTCGGTAGGCGGAAGTGTGGTGCAATTCAATCGTAGTACGCTAAGTTTCACATATACAAGTTCTTCAGATCTATTCTGAAAGGCCACATTCTTCAGGAAATAATTCAGGTACGTGTGTTGACATATAAGCACCGGAAAATATTAGGATTATCTAAAGCGCAACAGAGTGGTTTCTCTTCTAAAGTTTAGTTTGAAGTCATGCGTTACGATTTTATCTGTCTCGTGGTTTTCCAGACTAATGGAAGTTATAGTACTCATTTTACAGTTGAAAACATTTATCTATGAATGCGTTCCTGGATCATTTACACGAAATAAGGTCTAACTTGAATATATGTACACACAGGCATACAAAAAAGGTAGTATTGTTTCAAAAGGGGGTGCATTTATTGTTTTCGTGTAATAAAGTCCACTGCCACAGTCAAAAAAGATAATCACTGGTTGGCGTATAATAATGATCACATTTAAAACAAATCTCAAAGTTTTAAAGTGTGGATCTATGATTAAAAATAAAATGGCGAAGTAACAAAGTATCAAACGTAATCATAGTCCAAAAACACATACAAAATCGAGTGTAGGGCAACACGGACCTTCGACGAAAGCGAAGGCAGGATCAGGTGCCATGGAGGATTAAAACCGACATCTTCCTTACTTTCATACACCAAGCTCTTAAGACGCTATTCGCCTGTCTGGCTATTGATGATTTATGGTATGGACCTAGATCTGTCAGTATGTACGATACATTGTGTATACTGGGTCCGTGTTGGCGCTAATCTTGTACAAGATTTACAAAATTGGTTATTGCTTGTTACTTCCATCTTTTTCCATTGTTAAAAATAATGGTCTAAAAAGTGGGAGCGGAAATGCAATTTTGGTTTAGACTTGATGTGTTTACTCAGATGACTTCAAGTGCCAATGTCTGTCGTTTCCCGTTTACAATGAATAAGTGCAGAACCATAACTCATCAAAATTGGTATAGAGCATTATGGGATAATGGAAACAAAAAGATAGGGGCGGTATTAGTCATATGAATGAAAGGTGAAGATAACGAATAGTGATCAATTAAAAAATCCTGCAATGAATACAAAACTAAAAGTAGGTCAAGAAAAGACTCTAGGACATACAAGACTTGGGGTCAGGTGCCTAGGAGGAGAATGCATCTGCTGACGACCGCTCACACTCAACAGAAGCCCTATATTAAGAATAACCCATAGTTAAAAACATTGCTTTAAAGCGGCATAACAAGGAATATGAAAGTCAGCCAGAATTTTACTTTTACTCAATGACACGTTATATTGGTAAATAAAATAGCTATAACGACCATAGAATTTGCGAAATGCTAGCATAAAACAAGAATGTTGAGTCTCCTGTTTTCTTGATTTGAAACCGGCCTCGATTAAAAACTGATCATACACAGATCAAACTTTAGCGTATCGAATCAACACCATATGCAGGTAATAATGGAATATTGCTACATACACATGGGAAGTTGACGGTGGAGAAGCTGAAATCATTCCCTTTGTCATGAAGGTGAGTTTTTGGGTGTTCACCGGTCGCAGTAGCTCAGTGGTTAAAGTGTTCGCTTCGTACTGTAACACAAAGTCACGAATTAGGGCCCCGCTTGTGCCATGGTCGTGAATTAGAAGATGTTCAATAATTAGAAGATGTTAAAATAGGTAGTGATTTTTCTTCGCAAACGCTTGACATTGAGAAGAATCACGGGTCTTTCGGATACGACCTTACAACTGAGATGACCTTACTGCTACATGTAGGCCCTTTGTACTTTAGAGGACAGCAGGGCAGAACAAAACGAAGTCTTTGAATGAGATTACAAACATGTTTAATAACGAGAGCAATCGTACGTTCACTAAAAGGACAGTTTAGAGCAAATTACATGCAGATGGATACAATAAGCGAGCAGTAAAGAAAGCGATACGAATTCGTTAATTGAACAAAATAATTGCATGGCCTGGTTTAGGGGCAATCTCTATAAAGCTATAAATGGACACTAGAATAAATCTACACTCTTCAGTGATGAATGTAAGGTCATTCTTGGACAAGAATATATGAAATAGAAGAACTTGATACCTTATCAGAACGGATGAAAAATATAAGAAGAATATTGAAATCCCGTATTAGACATACACGTATACGTACCAAAGTCCGTACCATCTATCCTTCTGTATTTCGTAAACTGGAAGTGATCAATAAATTAGATAGGTTACATGAGGACTATGTTTTGGTTCCTGCCGAAAAACCTTGTAACAATATTGTTTTTGTCTGTAAGGTTCATTACTACAACTGCATTTTAAAACGAACTTGGTATTAACTCCACATTTGGTAATCGTACTTGCACTCCTACTGCTCTTTCAAAGACGAAATTCATCAAAATCATGCTTCAGTTTTAAACACATTTAATATCCTAGTTAATGGGATAGAAGAATATGAACTACTGTACCTATACTGGATTCCGAATCTTCATTAAAACCCTTACAAAGATATATTGCTGGATCTAGTAAATGTTCCACCAAGCCCCTGTCTTTACTCCTCACGAAAATATTGACAGCTGTCAAGGAGCAACTTCGGACGTATTGTGAAACTATATATGCTAGAAGTGGTGTAAATCAAATGTGGATTCTAAAAAACTCTAAGGAACTTTTAGTGAATTTTAAGTCCCAGAAACTTTCACATATCAACATCAAAACATATGACTTTTCAACACTTTATACGACCATCCCGCACGATAAATTAAAGACAAGGCTTTGTAACATTATAGGCGGTTGCTTCTTTAACAAAAATGGAAACGGACACCACATAATCTGACATATCTGCTTCATATTTGGAATTTTACTTGATATTGATTTATTGACTTCTAATGGCAGACTGACAACTTACATTATATGATAAAACGTAATGACTAACTTTTGCAATCGTCAGCCTTTCCCTTTCTGTGTTAGTAATAACCACTATCACCTGCTTATTGTGTTGTAAATCCCCACGTTAATTCAATATGCCAAGAGCATGTTATTTTAAAGCGAGGTTCAACTTACTAACAAAAAAGATGTATGTTGCAGAATTATAACGAATCTCGTTTTAAGTTATCATTTCGCCCAATTCTTCGGTCGCTATAATGACCTTGTCACATTATCCACTAAGTCCATATGTTAACTGATTTGTTTCATACCCTTGTGTTACAACCCCTCATGTTCCATACTAGATTCACCGACGGGTAATCCCGTTTACTTTATTTCTCTAAGGTCACGGCGGGTGTAACCGGCCAGCAGAGGATGCTTAATCCTCCATGACACCTGATTCCTGCCTTCGTTTTTGTCGGAGGTCCGTGTTGCACTACACTCGACTTTGTATACAGTTTTTTGGATTACGATTACGTTTACCACGATGTTACCTTGTCTACGTATTTATATATTATGATAATTCCAAATAGATTTCTTCATATTTGGTTGCAAAAGTTGAATGTATTACACATTATCAAGTTGAAAAATTCGCGTTTAAACGCAAAATATTAATACTTTTCATAACGGGCCCATACAATAGCAAAACCCCAAAACAAAAGATGGTTTCCATTTTTTCGATCTGTTCACGCTGCGCTGGAGGTTGGGTAAACATTTCTGCATGTCGATATATACCAATGGATATAACCACAAATGTTTACAGATTATGGGGGGGGGAGGCTAGAGTTTAGACAAGATACAAACTCATAATTACGCAAAATATAATTTACGTGGGGATCATTATTGACCGTTGTTAAACCAAGAGCCATAAGATCGGACACGCACGCAGGGGCTATTAATTTAATGCTATTTGTATCTTGAAAACGTCACATGTTGAAAATTTAAAAACAATTGTTTTGTCTACATGGACATTGGAAGGGTTTTTCTTGGAGAATGATTTATAAGTGCTTAATTATAAGAGGCAGGGGATATTCCCATTCTTTGAAAAGCGATTGCGATCATTAAGGGATATTTTTATAAGTTTACTACATAACATAATATCTTTTGTCCGAGTTATTTTTCTTACGAATTAATTGATGTAGAAATCTGTATATAAATTTAAATTAACATCGTAGTCCCTTAATAATATAGGAGAACGTTATGCCTCTGAGAAACGCCTTGTTCCTTATAGATCTGAAATAAGATAACTAAATCATGGAAAATATTGGAGAAAACATATAGAATGCTATAGAATATTTTTCTGATAAATTATATGTATGGATATTGCTACATGTTACATTTAGAAAATGAATCTTACAATTTTTTTCGGGTGATGTTAGGCATCAACCGAATTTTAGACGGTAAAACTGCAGCTCATTGATGAAAAGTTTACCGTCTAAAATCTCGGTGAATAACCTGCACTCACCCCCCCCCCCCAAAAAATGGTAAGATTTATTTTCTTATCATTTAATTTTCATATTACAACAACCAAAAAATGTCCATTGATTGGAATTGTTGTTAGGTATGTGATCGAAAATCACCTCAATCTTTAAAGGTGTTTTAGCCGATGCAGAATTGGCGCAGGCAAATCACTAAAATAAATTAAATTGATAATTTAGTTAATTAAAAGGCTGTCATTTAAATGTATATGACATCCTCTGCAATTTAAACATGCCCTGAAAAACATACTATGTACATGTATGTAGCCAGGGAGTTTGTTATATTTTTTTTTCTTTACTGTCCTGTCTTCCTTTACCCCATATTCAATGGTTAGGTTGGAATGTAGTGGTTTGTAACAATCCTAACCCTACTGTATATATGTCGGATAAATAACATGACTATGTAAAATGTTGAGTCAGCGTGAAGAAAAACTTTTGAATTTTCAGGTGATATTCATAGCGCTGTTGAGAGCTTAATTGGTGGCATTCAAATTCTTTAAGAATAGTTCGGAATCGATTATTAATTTTTATCATTTTATTAATGTTGTATTTAAATTAGCACTTGATGAAAAATGAGCTGTAGTGTATCTTTTAAAAATGTTCATCAATATGAATATAATGCGATTACACACCCGCTATGTTATAAAATCAAGTTGATTCACCAAAACTTTTCTCAATTACAAAACTATAAAATCAAGATTATCCGTGGATTTTCGCACACTCTTTATAGCTTAGAAAACAGAAAAATTTGAATATTTTCTACATATTAAATATAAAAATATGAAGAACACACGAGGTTGGATGATGTAGAGAACGTGACTATTGGATTGTCAAACGAATCTGATTTCATCTCCATCACGATAGGCACAATCAACTGGAAAACTGAACACATTTGTTGAGTTCTATTAACCTTTCTTTCAACTCTGATATTTAAAATGTTAATTTAATGCATGATATTGTTGTTATGGCTTTGTCCTTTTCCTGTGGTTAAGTTAAGAGTACAATTGGTACTGGATACATTATTACAGGCCGTTATAATTACTAGACTAATCCCAGACTTATATCGTACTTGCCCGGTATGACGTATTTTCTTAAAGTTCGTGAAGTATATTTAGGGCTAAATCTGATATTTTTGGCATTACACGTATTATTATTATTCATTATTTGTTTTTTTATTTCTTATGAGGCAGAAAGGTTTATTCAGTGGCTTCTGCGTTGAGAAAAAATACCTTGATGGGGCCTTCAACGAGTCATGGTGATCAGGTCCTTCAACGCTCTGTTGGAATAGGCGACGTTAAAATAGTAAAATAATCAATCAACCAATTCCAATGGACACGAATAATTAAAAAGTGTTACACAGAAAAAAATCTCTAGCTTTGACCTTCATATTGACATTCGATATAAAATGGCGAAGTAGTAACAATGATTAAACGCAATCACAGTCCCAAAAAAACATAATACAAATTGAGTGTAGGGCAAACACGGACCCTGACAAAAAAGCGAAGACAGGATCAGGTGCCACGACGCGTTTTTACCTATCAATGACAACAACACTTTTCATTCATACATTTATGTCTATTTCCCAATGCACCACAGAAGTCATCATATCTGTTTCCATTATTTTGGATAGTTTATTTGAAACATAGACTTTATCGGCAAAAACTAACAACCAAACTTAAAAACCAAACAGGGTAATTTCAGCTTCTTCATCGTCAGAACTTTTCTTATTTAGAAGCAAACATTCCATCATCACCTGCATATGATTGTTTGTGTCTTTCATCTCATTCGATATACAAGAGCTTGTTCTGTGTATGATGTAAGCAAAGATAACGGAACAGTGATCAATCCCGCAAGTCCCAAATAGAATTACAAAAACAAGAGTTGGGGCCAAAACACGGACCCCTGACCAAAACCAGAGGTGGAATTCAGGCGCCCAGGAGGATCAAGCATAATCCCGTTCGACCGGTCACACCCGCCGCCGAGCCCACAGTTGCGATCCAGGTTAAAGGGAACAATCCGCAGTCAAATTCAGCGTGTGAAAAACGGCTAAAACAATGGCTATGAAACACATCAGACACTTTGACTCATTTGTAGGTCATATTTGGTAAACACATGTAAATTGATTAATAACGACCAACAAGAATTACGAAATGATGCCTTTAAACCTGACTCTTGAAACCCCTGCACAACAACTTGTCTGTAAGTATCCTGACTCCGATTCAAAATCTGATCATACTCAGAACAAGCTCTTTGCCGTATCGAATAAGTTTGAGAGACATACACACCATATGCAGGTGATGATGGATATTGCTACATAAATAAAGAAAGTTTACGATTGAAAAGCTTGAAATCGTCCCGTTAGTCAGTAAAGTTGGTACGTTGAGTTAGTTTGCCGTTAATGTCAATGTTCAATAAAATAATCCAAATTACGTAAGACAGACATGGAAGAACTCATGTGAGTTGCTTCATTATTTCTAGTTTCGTTGGGATATATTGAATCGAACAAATAGAATGGAAATCATTATATATTTGATAGATAAAAGATTCGGTCAATATATCGAAAAAGGATCGATATTATAGGTCCCACCGCTTAGGAGATCTTCTTTCTTTTTCATGTAGAAGTTTTGATGAATGATCTCTACCCTCATAAGTAATGATTATTAATTATATAGTCAGCTTAATACAAGGCACACTATTTCTAGTGACCCCATTGGAATTTCCAACAGACTTGTGGGAAACCTGATTGCCAAAAACTACAAAGACTCTTGTCAATTGAGAGTAAAGCTCCAGCATTGCTTATTATATCAACACTTCAGATACTTTGTGTTGTAAATGGAGTGATTGAAAAAATTGAATGTGCATCACTAGATAAGAATATTTTCAT
>CAJDSM010024692.1:0-10671 GCA_903981925.1 Ostrea lurida | reverse complement strand
CCGCGTTGCATCTAACAGGAAGTTGACAGCGGCAGATTGGAAACTGGTTTACACATACATTCTCAACTGAATGCTCGCTGGCTCAAATATCATGGAAGCTGCTGTGCGTTCCGAGAAAAATGTGACAAAATCGTGTCCATGTTAAAAATTTCATAGTCGCGTCAAAACGGAATCGTTGATCATGTAGAGATTAGGAAACGCATACCGATACAATCTCCATACTGATTGCTCTGTGCCAATATACTGTGAATACATTTTAATTTCGGGGGTCGTTCGTGGCGTAACCAAAGAATTTCACTGGTTCGGCGTGGGATCGTAAATTTCGTGGTAATTGATAAGTATATATTTCATAAGAATGAAAGGAAAATCAAAACATTCGTGGGGCTAAATCGTGGGTAAGAGTGATCCACGAGCATTGATCCCCACGAACAATGATGTTCCACAGTATCAGGAAGCGCCTGTGTGGTTCCTGAGAAAAATGTGACAAAATTGTCCAGTGTTAGAAGAATCATTCCGAGTTGCATCTAACAGGAGTTGACATTCGGCAATTGAAACTTGCGTTACACGATACAGATCTCCATACTGATAGCTCTGTCCAATATCAGGAAGCTGGCCTGTGTGGTTCCTGAGAAAAATGTTGACAGAAATTTGTCTAATGTTAAAAATATATAAGTTGCGTCAAACAGGAAGTTACATCCGGCACATTGGAAACTGCGTTACACAGATACAAGTTGTCAACTGATCGCTGTCCAAACATCAGCGAAGCGCTTAGTTGTTTCTGAGAAAAATGTACAGAATTTTTGGACGCCAGCGACAAAGTGATCCTATATGTCCTCCGCTAACGCAGACAGGGCGACACAAAAGGAGACGCAATTGTCTAAAAAGAGAGCATTGATTTTAATAAGCTTTTTACAATAAAATTGTCATAAAGCTTGTCTAATACGAAACTAATGCAAGAGCAATTTCTACATAAAGCTATTACACATAAGAGAGGCAATTGTCTACAATAAGAGGAAGCTTGTCAATATTTTTAACATGGACAAATTTTTGTCACTTTTTTTTTCAGGAACCACACTGACCAGCTTCCTGATATTTGGCACAGAGCATCAGTATGGACAACTGTATCGAGTAATGCAGTGTCCAATCTGCCTCTTTTCAACTTCCTGTTGGACTCGACATAGAATATTTTTAACATGGACACATTTCTGTCACATTTTTCTCAGGAACCGCACAGGCCAGCTTCCTGATATTTGGCACAGAGCATCAGTATGGACAACTGTATCGTGTAACACAGTTTCCAATCTGCCGCATGTCAACTTCCTGTTTGACGCAACTTTAACTTTTTTGACATGAACAAATTTGTCACAAAGTAATGACCAAGGGCCCGAGAACCTTGAAATTAAATATGTCTTTTATTTCATATAGAATCTCACAAGTGGCATTTCATAACAATATCTCATCTTTCATCTAATTCATCATGTTAGAATATTCATTATCATTCTGGTAAACTTGAACAGAACTGAATTCTGACCAAAAAAAATTATAATTATATACTTTTTTGCCATGATGATACTTTAAATGAAGTATTTTTTTCGAATGAAATTAGAAGTAGGCAGGCGACTCTTATGGTAGACAAATGTCTCTCTTCTTATTGTAGACAATTGCCTCTCTTATTGTAGACAAATGTCTCTCTTATTGTAGACAATACAATAGCCTCTCTTAATGTAGACAATTAATATTGCCTCTCTTATTGTAGACAAAAGCCTCTCATTAATTGTAGACAAGTCTCTCTTATTGAGACAATTGTCTTCTTCTTATTGTAGACAAAAGCCTCCTCTTATTGTAGACAATTGCCTCTCTTTCTATTGTAGACAATTTGCCTCTCTTCTTGTTGTAGAAATTCTTTCTTCTATTGTAGACAATTGTCTCTCTTATGTAGACAATAGCCTATCTTCTATTGTAGACAACTCTCTTATTGTAGACAATTGCCTCTCTTCTTGTTGTAGACAATTGCCTCTTCATTGTGACAATAGCCGCTCTCCTTCAATGATAGACAATATGTCTCTCTTCATATTTAGGATTAAACATTCTTTTTGAGAATTTATCTAAGTGTAAACTCTCCGGGACATCATACTCACTAACTGAATAAAGTTATAAATGTCTCTGACAGAGGCATTCCTTCTTGTTGAAGACAAATACCTCTCTTCTTCATGTAGGAAAAGATGTATTCAAATGCCTTCTTTCTTCTTGTAGAGAAATGCTTTCTTTCTTCTTGTAGAGATATGCCTTCAACTGCAGTCTATATAGGACTGTTGTACAACACAAAAGGCCAACATCATGAATGGGTGGACGGGACCCCGGTAAATTGGGTCAACTGGTTTATCAATGAACCGTTCAATGTGGCTACGCGTCATTGCGTCAGACTCGATTTAGACTCCGATCTCAGATTCCGCACGACTGACTGTTCCTATCAACATCACTACTTGTGTTCTTCAACTGGTATGTTTGCATCAACATTGATTGATTGATTTTCATTGTACATATTTATTAAGCATTCCGTAATGGAACAATTCTAATTAGGCAATATTCTTCAATTTTGAAATGTTTACTTTTTTTGAAAATGAACTTCAAATAATGTATCAATTATAGAGGTAAAAAGGAAATACAAATCGCCTGCAGCACGAACCTCGTCAATTTAAAGAAAAGTGTCGTGCCAGATGTTAAAATTTAATTGCAAAAAGCTTCTTTCAACCGGAGACATATATAAGTCTATATATATTATATATGTCTCTGTTTCAACCCAGCAGTCGTTTTGGTCCATAAAAAAGAATAAATTAGTAAGTTATGGAATCATTTTAACCATGCACGTAATGGCGGTGAAAAACGTTACAGCTTAGGGCATACATAGAAATCAGTTACAATGCAATGTGCAATGATACATGTAGCAACGGTCTTTTCTTTATAACTATGAATTTCAATCCAAAATATATGTATTTAGATTTTTTTAATGACATTATGTAATACTTGCATCGCTATGAAAATGAAGGTATATAAAACAATGTCTTTTTCAGCATTTGATGGAGCAATAAAATAGGATTATGATATCCTTTCTATCCCTTTCTGTGCAACCCTATCGCACATAACTCTTTAGACACATAAATCAACCATTGAATTTTCCATGCTGCGAGCTATCGGAAAAAACAATGCAGCCCTATTTCAGAACCTTTTAAAGTGTGATATTCTAAAGATATTTTGAAGTCCTGTGGCCTTTCTGATGTAACGCAGCACCATCTATTCCTAAATAACCCATAAATTGCAAATCTAGCTTGCCACAAAGCAAGAAAGTACACCATTTTATGATAAATGGCGGTGATAGAAATTTGCAAAAATGCCATTCGATAAAGCAAGCAAATGAGCCATGATAGTCCGCCTATTGAATTGATACCACACGAAGGTAAATATTTTTATTGAAAGGACAGAGTCGACACGTTATATAAATTCCTGACATATTTATTGCAGAAATATAAAATAAAGTTTTGATTTTATGTATGAATATTTCATTACTCCGCCAATACGCATATCGGCATTGTATCCCTATTGCAATGCTGAAACGAGTTTGTAAAATATTTCCGAATAGCACCTTTTAAAAGGTTTATATTTGACCCATAGACCGCGATTTTAATATTCCAACATAACAATTGTACACAGCTTACATGCATGGTCGTTGGGACAAAATTCCACTTTTCTGAGATATACTCTGAAGAGCCGACAAGGCGAAAGCGCTAAGTGTGATAAATGTAGATAATTATTCAGTCATCGTTGGATTTTATTTTTTCTCTACGTATTACCTATACCATGGACTTTTACTACAATTTCAATATATATATATATATATATATATATCGATGTTTATTTGATGTCCTTTAACGTTACGTTAGTACTGAGACGTCACCAACGGAACGTGAAGTCCCACACATTTAGACCTATAGATGCTTAGCGCGTACGGCTGTAGCAGTGAGGGTTCTTTAACGTCCCAACACTTGTCGCGACACGGGACAACTATGAGTGGTAAATTCATCCGCTGGAATGTATCCTCTAATAAAATTTGTAATTATGAAATATTACGACATGTATTTACAATATGCACTACTTGCATGGACAACAATTAAACATAAACCTGTCACAATTTTATGATTGGGAATGATTTTCAAAAATATTAAATATATTAATGTGAAAATTAATGTGAAATGTTTTGAAAACGTTTGTACCCAAAAGTATAGGTCGAGATATTCCACCCTAGGGGGGTACTTGACGCAGCCATGTCACAAACGATTATTGATTGATTGATTATTTATTGTTTTACGTCCCACCGAGAATATTTCACTCATATGGGGACGTCACCAATGCCGGTGAAGGGCTGCAAAATTTAGGCCTATGCTCGGCACTCGGGGCCTTTGAGCAGGGAGGGATCTTTATCGTGCTACACCTGCTGTGACACGGGGCCTCGATTTTTTCGGTCTCATCCGAATGACCGGGGCCCCATTCAGTCGCCTCTTACGACACGCAAGGGGATGCTGGGGACCTATTCTAACCCGGACACCCACGGGTCTTTCACAAACGATGCAAAAATAATGTGTTATAAATTTGACTAAAAATGGGGGGAAAAGATAATACACAACGGGAGGACGCTTTGGGTATTTTTTATCAACCCTGACTCAAATTCTCTCTGTCTTCTCAAAAATTTTAATTGGCCCCAACTTCAAAGACTAGGATTCTTATTGATTAAAGAAGTTAAACAAAACAATAAACGGTCACTTACGGCGAAAAGGTTTTACGACATACGGCAATGGTGATCTATTGATATATGGAGATATATCAATAACAAGTACATAGAAGTTTCAGACATCTCAAACAATGAGGCAATTCTGAGTTGCAGATATGTGAATCATTAGGAGAGAAAATAACCACGTCACTAATTTTAATAAGTCATTTTTCAAAGGGTTGTAAAAATCATTTACACTATACAGAAAAATCTCAAATTGGATAAACATATTACAATAAGGAGTTCTTGCATTAGAAGCCAAACTGAGAAAAGGAAAAATTCATTTTAGTAATTTGCCATAAAGAGGTAGATTAAATTGATTAATGCATCAACAATTTGCACTTTTTTCCGCAAAAGACCCCCCCCCCCCCCCCCCAGTTAAGTCTAATTGTTAAACCAGCCAAATGGGATTCAAACTTCAATCAATAAGCGCATTTTGATAATGAGATTTCACCTAACTTATTCGACAAAATATTGAATCTGTAATACCCATTACTGACAGCAGAAAGCATGACTACATTCATTGAGGTGTAACTTTAACACTGAGATCAAACGAAATCTGTTTACGCAGCATGTCATATTGCATGCAGCCTATACATAATGGGTAACAAGGGCTAACATGAAACAGCACCTGTTACAAATACCTATGACATTTTCTGTCTTGTTCATTAACATTTTTTTTTTCAATTTTTTTTTTTTTACAAGATCATAAGGGCATATTCCTAGCAGTACCTCCTACACAGCTATATTGAGGATTACAAAACAATTAGCTTTTAGGTGCAATTTATTATGATAAGCCAGTTTCGTTATTTTATCCCTTATCAGTGTTATCATGCAGGCCTACTTTATACAAAGGTCGATATCTACATTCTACTGTATTTTTTCATTTAGGATGCCCCCCTAATGAATTCTAAGAAATTTACGCGTTCAAACCTTTTAATTCTTTCTTTGTTCACTCATTTATAGTTTAATTTAATTAATAACAAATGTATGTTGCCACCTTTTTTTAAGACGTCAGACCTATAAAAACAGAAGTATTCGTCAACATCAGAAAATGGCACATTATTAAAAAAAAGAAATAAAAGCGACAAATTTTAAATACTAACAGTTTAGAAATAGGTATAATTAGGGAAATCAATGTACGTGTAGAATACGCATACGGTAGAGAAAATATCAAAATGGAAGTTATTGCCCTTGACAATATTTTTTTCGTTATAAATAATTGAATATCAATGGAAAATATAAACTTTTTAAACTATCAATAGATAACCAGACTTTTTTTTTTTTTTTTTATTATATCCAGTGAATTAAATTTTCCTTAAAGGTATATTTCTATCATGTGCAAAGTTTAACGAAATAAAGATTTTTTTTTTTTAAAAACCTGACATCACAGTCATGAGGATTGATCTACTGTAAATTACATTGCACCCTTTGTGTTTTACTTCAAACTACCCTCCCCGTCGGTAAAATAATACTCAGACACTCTCCATGTGTTGCATTACTTGTTTTCCCCATAGTAGCCCCCATCTCTGAAAACTGCCATATTACTACTACTTGCTGCATAAAAAATAGTAAGAATGATTTATTGTTTTTGGATTTTTTTTTTTCAGGAACAGCAGTCACTGTGGAACCCAACACGGTAAGAATGACATGATCATTAGTCCCCCTCCAAATTATATAACTCTGCAGACTCACACAAACGATCTCCGCGAGTGCTGTACTGTAGGGTCCTATCGGTCCGATAGAATTAGAACATTTCTTTTGTGTTACTTCTCAGATACCACTTTTACCACAAGAATACTTATTGATATTTGGCATGGTTCTAAAATGATTTTCATCTTTTTGAGGAAAGGTGTAGTTTTCTTAAATTATCTGTTGCATAGACGAAGATGGTGATCCACTTTGAAATCAATTTTCCTAAGATTTATTTTATTGAATGAAAGTTTAGTAATATTTAGTGGGTAAAAAACGGTATAATGTTTTATTTTTGAAGACGACTTAAAAAAAATTACTTTTATCATTTCTTGATTGACTCTCTTAACATCTAGCAAGTAAGCTAGGCCATAGTTATATAGCCCCATGTAAATAAAATCTTGTTGGTATAATTAGAATCCACTGTGTCTGCTTCGCCGCTATTAAAAATTTCCAATTTCCATCTTAGTTCATATCTGAGGATGTAGCCTGTAGTTAGGGCTATTCGGGGATATTATTGGCCTGGGTAGTTCAGCAGTTAGAGCACCCGGATTCTATTCCCGGTCCAGCCACAAATGTTCTCCTTTCTTATATATATTACAGTCAAATACCATACTTGTAAATCGTTGTAATTTTTATTCGTGGCCATTTGATTAAGGTCACCATTGAAAAAAAACCTTGTACCGCATGACCTTGGAATATGCCGTGATTTAAACCAAGGCCATTTGGTCAAGGCCACTGTTTAAAAGATGTTTCCTTAATTGTTACATGTACATTGCTTTGCAATGGTTGATTCTTTGCTTGTTTTACGTCCAGTCGAGAATACCTATGCTCAGGGGCCGTAGCAGTGGCTGCTGTACATAGCGCGATATATTCGTTTTTAAGATCATGTCCAAACGACACGTGATTGCTGAGCGTTTGGCGAAGGTGCAATCCCGTCTTCTTGTGTTTGACTCGGCCATTGTACGAGCGGGACTTAAACTCAATCTGATTAAAACCAGCCACCTTCTCTTATCGTCGTCAGGACGACGATAGGAGAAGGGGGGCTGGTTTTAATCAGACTGGACCTAGCTTCGCTGGACGTAGCTTCGCTATTTAGCGAACGCTCTAAACACTAATTTAAGCTACTGCGACCACTTTGCAATGGATATACAGTTAGTATATTGCACAAAGATTGCTGATGATGCGATAGAGAACAGGGGTGCTTAATTAAAGTGAATTATAAAGTTTCAGGTAAAAATGCTAGAAAAGTTTGTCCCCAGGGCATAACATTGTGTGAGGCACTTGATGGATATGTATATATACTTTGCACAAAGTTTGCTCATGAACAGATAAAGGTTTTCGGATCTTTGTCAACAACATTTGACTAATGATGTCTGTAGATTAAAACCTTACATACATTTTTCTTTCTTTTAAAGAGGCATTAGATGGTCTTAGATACTCGTGTTGAACACTATTAGAGTGCATGATCCATGGCCCTGAACCAAGGTCATCTGACAAATGTCAAGGCAACTAGATTCTAACAGTTAATGACATATGTACATTTATGAAGAATTACAAAAATCCCCGATTAGATTAAGATCTGGGCGCTCATTCGTGAGTCAGACCACATTAAATAGCCATTACATGTACAAATTCAATGGTGTTTTTTTTTTTTTTAATTCTCTCTTCAGATCTCAATTTATTCTTTCAATTTCATAATTAGTACACCGTAGAAATTTATGATCGATCTGTCTTCGAATACTAATTGCCCATGACAATTTTTGAAAAAGCGTACATCAACATTTACGATACAGGAAGGAATTGCGTCGTTAGATACGCATAACCATTAATTCGTAATTAGTTAGAATACCGCGTTTAGTCATTGTGGTAAATGGAAAACAACCTTAAATATATTTTGATAATGTGCACTATTGCTAATTTGTTATTTATTATTAAATTTTATCTATTGTCTTTAGCATCTCCTTGCGTGTCGTAAGAGGCGACTAAATGGGGCGGTCATTCGGATGAGGCAGGAAAAACCGAGATCCCGTGTCACAGCAGGTGTGGCACGAAAAAGATCCCTCCCTGCTCAAAGGCCCTGAGTGTCGAGCATAGGCCTAAATTTTGCAGCCCTTCACCGGCAATGGTTGCGTCTCCAAACACGATCATGAATCAAATATTCTCGAGTGGGTCGTAAAACAGTAAATAATCAATCATCTTCTTTACAATGATATTTTCCAAAAACGATTATCTTCCCATACACAGATCATCAAGCGCGTAATTCGAAAATTGTCCTAGGTACCTATCCGAATGAAAAGGCGAAGATAACGACTTGTAAGTCCCAAGCAGAATACAAAACAAGAATTGGGCAAACACGGATTCCTGGATACACCCGAGGTGTATCCAGGGGTCCGTGTTTGCCCAATTCTTGCCAGGTGCTTTTAGGAGATTAACTTAGCATCCCCTGTCGCCCGGTCTACCAGCCGTGACTCCCATTTTCTTGATCAAGAGAACGGAGTACTAGTAATTCGTGGTCAACACACGTCAGACAGCATTTGGCCCAATGGCAGGTTGTATGAGCAAACTAGATCGTTATAAACACCAAAATGAAGACCTGTAATGATGGAGTTCTTTCGTTTAAATGGCCCGGGTTAACGATAGAATTCACCATACTCACTTCGTAGAAAAACGAAATTGTAAATACGGTCTGTAATGGCAAAGAAACGAAACAAAAAGGTTAGAAATACATGTAAACTGAATTTAAACCACTCTTTTGTGTAATATTTGCATTGTAGTTAAGGATTTTGATATATATTGTCATGATTTACTCCGGCACTTCCGGCAAAATGGCAGCAAATTGAATCGAGAAATTCCAAACGACTTGTGTGCAAACATTTTTCTAGGAATTTCATCAGAAAAAGTTTGCTACTACTAATAAGACTTGTTTTAGTCGCATTCCATCTAATAGTAAACTGGTACCCTGTTGTGCTATCGCTTCTCTCGGGGTACCAGTCGATTGCACCAATCAACGGGGGACCAGTTTAATCTAATAGCTGCGAAATTCGTTTTGGAGTGGATCCGCTCCGATTTGCTACATTATATACGATTTCTAACTGTGGTGAGGGGACCAATACACAGTTAGAATATTCTAACTAGATGGAGTGTTGCTACACAAATATTGGAAATTAAGGATGGAGAATTGAAGCTGAAATTGTCCCGTTTGTCATAAAGTTGAGTCGCTAGTTTGCCGTTAATGAACATCCAAGTACGAAGCAGATATGGATGACCTTTTTTGTATCCTAAATCTAATTTGAATTAGATTAATCCACTGCTGCTGCTGTACAAATGAACCTGCATAAAATAGACAAATGTTTCACTTTTTAAAACTTAAAGGTAGTTGTTGGAAGTGTCTTCCTTGTCCCATTTCTTACAACCGTTAAATGTAATAAATTCGAAGTGTTTTTTCCGAGTTTGCTGACTGTGGAATTAGAAAGTCACTGTATGTGTTAAACGTGTTAGCCTGGTGCAAACGTTCTTTATCAAGACCAGCTTCCTCCACACAATAAACAAAAGTGTTCATGGATGACATCTACAACTGACTGTTTTCATCTACAGATCGCTTCCAAAATCTTCGTTCTCAAAATCTGCACTTTGTTGGTGGTAGTACATTTGTATGTTTGTTTTACGTCCCGTCGGAAATGTTTGCTGTCATAGGAGGTCCGTGTTGCCCTACACTCGATTTTGTAAATGTTTTTTGGATTATGATTACGTTTGACACAATGTTAACTTCGCCTTTTTGTATAGAGACGTACATTATCAGCTTTGGGTGAAGTACCACAAACCAGACCTATGCTAGGCACTCAGTAGTAGTGACCACTGATTTTGACTACGAATTACTCCGTTCACCTGATCAAGACAATGGGCTCACGGCTGGTGTGACTGGTTGACAGGGGATGCTTACTCCTCCTAGGCACCCTGATCCCACCTCTGGTGTATTTAGGGGTCCGTGTTTGCCCAGCTCTCATTTTGTATTTTGTTTAGAACTTACGAGATTGATTACTGTTCGTTATCTTCACCTTCTCATGTTACCACTGTTGCTGCATTAGTTGAGGTCTCCCTAATTTACATAATGATTTAAGCCAACTCATATATTTTTATGCCCCCGCCATAAAATG
>CAJDSM010024691.1:0-39155 GCA_903981925.1 Ostrea lurida | reverse complement strand
TAATTAAGCACTATGTTAGTCCAAATCGTCACGGGCCGTTAGCTGAGCACGTAAGACTAAAATCAAGAAACATAGAGGTGATAGCAAAGGCCACGTTTTTGTTTTACAAAGACTTTGTATATATATGAGCCGCTTGCCAGTGAGTAGTGGTCAACTATCCCCTCAAGGCAAATGCTTTTCTCTTCCACACATCCTTATTGAATGGTGAAATAAAAAAAAAAACAACCTATTTTGTGACTGCATGTTCATATCAAATTACACCCAAATAATTCTAACTCTTATGTTATCAATTAACACAAAAGCATGAAAAATCGTCCGATGTTGAAAATATTTTGGATTTTACCTCTTGCTGAAAACACCAATTTCACCAAACTGGTACTCCAATTGTCGTACTTCCCTGAGAACGAGTCTTGATTTCCACGTGTTCTTTTGCAGTAAACGACTGACTATGTTACTCATCTTACTTCATGCAACCAATGTATGGATTTTAAATTCAAATTTTAAGCGCATTTGTTTTACAGACAGAGCTCTAAAATAATACGTCACTCAAAAACATACTCCTTTTTGACAATTAACGATGGTGTTATATGACCTTATATCGTACATTCGTATATCACCGGGCACTGCTGAGTACCACAAGAATTAAACGATAGTTTTAATGTTTTTTATTTTATTTTTATAACTACGACTATTTCTAAGTTTCTACAAAGGAAATATCGAGTCTGGCTTAAAACTTTCTGAACAAAATATCGTGCCTATGCTGAAGTTAACAATGTTACATGTGTATACCTGGGTATACCGCGATGTAGAGGCTTCGCTATCGTCGCTACTGTAGGCGTATTTCTTCGTTATTATTGCTACTAGAGGTTCAAACATGTAAGATCGAATGTTTCTGTACTAACAGGTATTTCATCCTATGTCATAATTTCTCTCTCCATGTTCTAGAGTGATTTATTTACCGGTTAAACTCCGAGCGTTCACGAATAATCATCCGGCCATCTGTTAAAGAATTGACATCTATGAGACACAGTGACCACGTGACCCGCTATCTCATTAACGAAAAATTGACTGCGAGACCCTAACTTTTGAGGCGTATTTACAACTAATTACGCGCTTTAATTGCCTTTAATTGAACTGTGATGTGTTTTAGATTAGTAATTAGCATTAATTATGGCATAATCTAGAAAAGTTTGAATCCGTGATAATAAACTCCTTTAAAGTGATGTAGATTTAATTTTGCACGTGCAAGACCACTTAATTTCACCTACTTTTGGGTTCAATGCAGTGTTCACCTCTGTATCCACAGTCAGGCTCATCCACTGGAATTTGTCCCCCGGGCCATGGTATGTTTCTACCCTCGTAAAACTCGAAGTCCTACAGCAACATTGAATGATTCGTAGTTGAATATTGAACGGCATTTCATATTCAAGTAAAGTGAGCATTGGAAACAAATAAAGTTACAACACCGATGATGGGTGCTCTCTCTCTCTCTCTCTCTCTCTCTCTCTCTCTCGCGTGCGTGCGTGCGTGCGTGCGTGCGCACACATGAGTAGTATGCATTTACATGTGGGGTATGAATCACAATTTTTTTTTCAATTTCAATGATCATTAAAAAAAATAATATAAAAATCCAACTAATTTTAACAACAAATTACGTTTTCATACTACATGTAACATGAATAAGCTAGAATGTATTTGACTTTCCCTATTGCACAATGGCTATTTTTTTTTACATACAGGCATTTCATCGGATGTCTGCCTAAAAACCCCTACAGGATATAGGCCCCATACGGATTTTTCCTTTCTAAGAGCCAACAATGTAAAATTTCCTTCCGAGTCTCCTCTCTGATTTATTTTAGTTGTGTATCCCATGGCACCTGAAAGTAAACAGAATTTCCAAATGAATTTAATTATCAGATCATTAATACCTGCAATAAATCAAACTGTTATTAATTTCAATTTTTTCCCCATATTCATTCTTTTACAATTGGGTTTTAACAGTCATGTATTATTACAAAAAGGAGTTGTCTTTTTTTTTTAATTCATTGTAAATTATAAAAGCAAATTTCAAAGAGAACGGAACTAACAAGAATATTTATTTCTATTAACTGAAGAGGAATGACACTTGTTCTGTTTAAAAGAAAAAGACTGGAACGAGATGCATATCTGTAATCTTTGTACAGCACATAATATCAATAATGAGAAGAAGGTTCATCAGCAAAAATATTGATGGCTGCCAGGATAAAAATATATTTCACAGTTGTCAACTTTCTCACGCAATTTGCACCGAATGTCTAAACCTTAGGCGATTAGTCTTGTGAGTACATCAAGCAGTTTATGAACACATTTCTTTTAGTTACATACATACTAGTATGTCCCCCTCCCCTATATGGTCATATTGAAAAGGATGAGCTTGTAAATTCAGAATAATTGTAAATATCAGTTTCTACTACTCAGAGGCAACCACAACACTAAATTTGGTCCAGGGTAGTTTCAAAATTAAAAGGTGTCATCTATAAGTACAACCAATATACCTGTTCGAAGAACGATGTCTCTTAGGTTAAAGGTTCTCAAAATATTGAGTAGACGTATTACAGTAACTTTATCTGGTTTGATCCTTGACGTTTGACCTAGTGACTTAATTCATTTGAAATCAATATAGAAACCAGTTCACCAATTTGATGCTTGTCAAGCAAAGGGGCCGCAAGATATTGAACAGTAAACAGCTTGACATGCCTAGTTTTATCCATAACCTTTGACCCTTTGACCTAAAAAATCAACAAACTTCCGTTGGACAACCAGTCTACCAAGTCTTATGTCTGTCAAACAACGGGATATTGAGCGGACAATATTTTCCTAAGTTGCATGTGAAATAGATCGATCCTTGAGCTTTGAAAATCAACAGGTGTCACCTACCCCTAGGAGGCAACTAAGTTTTATGTATGTCAAGCAAAGGGTTCTTTAGATTTTAAGTGTATAACACATGATCTATACCGAGAGACACACCAATCGACAAGTGCAAGTCAACACGCCCCCTCTTCATCTAGGGCATACAAATCATATTCCTCTTCTCCAGGAAGTTAGATTTGGGTGTACGAAGTTCCATTTCATCAATTTTTCATATAGAACTTGATCGTTTAATTCATTTTAAAGCAACTCAACACGTAAAAGCATTTCCATGAATCTATGACTTGGTAATGAACCTCGTATTCCATTTGACTCTTCTGTAATCTAAAACTGCTTTCAAATTACTTGAAATACAAGGACCATTACTAAATTAAAATCTTATATCACATGCCATTCCATTTACTTTTCTGCAAAATTATGCTATAACAAATATTGATTAAGAATTGAAAGTATTCTATGAATAAAAGTCCATTCACCAGAGAATATATAAAAGCATTTTAACAGTTTTTGAAATCTAAACAGTTCAGTTCCTCGTTTGCTAGCGAAAACTATACTTCCATTACCAGAGAGAGATATCTGATTTCATATCCGTATCTTTTTATGGGCCTAATATTCCAAAGTTGAACAAGAGTACCGGAGACGGTACATTTGATACATTCGTCATATAATACTGTGTAGTGTGTTTTTCTTAAGCTATAAGTTGTAGAAGTTTACTTAAGAAAGTATCAGTCATCATCACGCTGCAGCATACTTTAATAATGAATACTGGCTTGAACAATGTGGCAGTGGGTATATAGACAAACTAAGAGCTCCGTGTATAATTTTTTTCTTAAAAATTGACGACGTTCAAGAACCGGGTGGGGGGGGGGGGGGGC
This sequence comes from Ostrea lurida, assembly GCA_903981925.1. Lineage (NCBI taxonomy): Eukaryota > Metazoa > Mollusca > Bivalvia > Ostreida > Ostreidae > Ostrea > Ostrea lurida. The sequence continues at coordinate 35,373 of CAJDSM010024691.1, read as the reverse complement.
TGGGTGTTTGGTTTTTTTGGTATAAGCTTCTAGGGAGGTGTTGTGTTTTTGCTTATTTGTTTCTTTTATATTTGTTGTTTTTTTATTGTTGTTTATTTTTTTCGTTTTTGTCTAGGTCTTTTTTTTTTGTTATCAGAGAATTTGGATATTGTTTGGCATCACGTATCTTAAAGTGGTTTATATAAGCCTTGGTGTGAAAACCGAGAGGAGGGAGACGGATAAATCATGTACTAACTTCTAATATTTCCTCAAAATAGACCAAGTTCAACAACACGTTATTTTCTACCCCAAAAATAAGTAAATTAAATTTCTTACAGGAATACGCCTCTTCTTACCTCTATCTCTGTAGCAAGTAAGAGACAGAAAATACCCACATTGTTGATGTCAATCACTGAATGACTTTGACCTATGACCTTTTGATCAGAAAAATGTATGCAGTTCACATTTTTACATTTTAATATTTAGATATTCCTGCGAAGCACTACGATTTTCGCCTAGATAACATTTTGACGCATGTTTGATTTTATTGGGAAGACATGGATACCACTAAAGTTATGCCTGTGCATGCGCAGTGGCCAGACTCCGCGAATGTGAACTTTTGAACAATGGCGATTAATTAATATGAAAAACGTATTCATTACAATTTTCTACATGTGGTATTTTTACTTCTTTTTAAATACCAAGCAGTATTTAATACCTATTACTTGAATATACATGTAAATAGTGTAAATAGCATCAACATGAGCCTTTAAAGGGACATGGACACGTTTTGAACTAAGATGTTCAAATTTTAGATTGCCAATTTTGATGTTTAAAATGCTTAATCATGTTTACAAAAAGATTGCATCGTAGAAAATATCTTGTTGAAAACAAAAAGAGATGTGAGAAACACTAGACACTGTTTACTTGTGTTTAGAATGAACTTCAAATTTGAAAAAAAAAACCTGCTTTAAATGGAACGTTTAGTAGCATATTCAATTGTGTAAGCAAAATCATGGCTCGGGCCTTGTTTACATAACAAAGAATTGTAAGTACTGTATCTCACTTGGAAGTCAAAAGATGCCGTTAAAATGTTTCCTGACCATTAGAAATACCTTAGTCAAGCATTGTAAACATTAAAATTGGCAATCTAAAATTTGAAAAGTTTTAGTTCAAAACGTGTCCATGCCCCCTTTAAAGGCCCGTTTACACAGCAAGTCAAGAAATACATGTGTAAGACATGAGGATCTTAGACTTGTTGTCTATTACCTATGTCTGACACGTGTGTTTTCAAAGTCTTTGACTTATCAGTGTTTACACAGCAAGTTTTGACATGTATGTCAGAACTTGCATGTTCAAAACATACTGTGTAAAGGGGCCTCTAAACAACAAGTCTAAGACGTTCATGTCTTACACATGACTGTATGTTTTGATCTGCTGTGTGAACGGATTTTTATGACAGTGTTTCTACTCAGCAAGCGACATTTTATATAAAATGGCGAAGTAAACAATGTGTTAAACGTAATCATAGTCCCAAAAAACATATATACAAAATCGAGTGTAGGGCAACACGGACCTCCGACAAAAGCGAAGGCAGGATCAGGTGCCATGGAGGAGTAAACATCCTCTGCTGACCGATCACATCCGTCGTGAGCCCGTAGTCGAAACAATGTACGGAGTTACCGTCGTCAAATCTAGTACGAAAATGACAGTCTAACAAAGGTATGAAATAAATCAGTCAACATATTGACTTAGTGATAATTTGTAATCGCAAACAAGGTCATTATAGCGACCGTAGAATTTGCGAAATGATGACTTTAAACGAGATTCGTTATAACCCTGGAACATCAACTTTTTGGTTAGTAGTATTATTACATTTATATTCCCAACGCGTACATTCACAGTCCGTTTTTATGTACATTGTAATGTTTTTGAATTATCCTTACAAATCAAAATGAAAAGAATTACTAAAGTGAATGTAATTCTTCATGCAATGGCTAACATTTGTGAAAACAAAATGTAAATTAATATTTGCAATTATATTCAAATTCATAATTTTAATCAATTTAGTCATACTTTTGTAGGTAGTGTTGATGAGACTTTCAATGATACGAGTGCCGTTTCTTATATCTCCTCCTTGTTCCAGAACTTTGTGTGCAGTTTTTGCATATAGCCAGACTGCATCATACAGGTAGGCAGCTTCCGTTCTAAGCTGTAATAAAACTCGAGTATAATGTGTTCCACTCATATTCCAATACTAGTAATTCATTTTCATTGTTCACAAGATCGTTTTATCATTCTTGCTGAACATCATATTTAACCGCCAGCTATAAATACTTATTCATAGATACAGATTTTTAACCAAATACATCAACTACCCAAAATCCCCAAGTTAAAAAAGAAAAAAAGTAGGAGGATTACCATGTTTTTCGAAGATGTAATATCTTCAAAGACTTACTCGTTTTTCAATGGTTTGGTTGACTTTGAAAGGGGTCTGAAAACTGAAAGGTGGTTCTTCGAGATACTTGTTGACTATCCGTTTAAACTCTTCATATTCATCGTAATTTGGGGGCGATTCCACGACCCCGATGAAATACTTGAAAGCCTCTAGTCTCTCTTTTGTCTGATCCTTGTCTTCTATTTTTATCAGTTCTACAAACACAGAAATAATGAGAGACATGTAGGCATGCAATAACAAAGAATCAATGAGGAGAGATGATAGGCAAAGTGCATCTCACTATTCCATTGGCCCATCACATTTGCATAAAACGTCATTACATGACCAATTCGGCGCTGGGCTATTGGTAAAATAATGCTCCTCTACACAAATCAAGATTATAATGGTCACCAGCAACGGACAATAGGAGGAATGTAGTGTACAAGGTTACGAGAGATATACAATATAATTTATAATCATAACTATCCTGGGGAATCGTGTTCATAAAGAAGCAACTATTATTCGTTTAACACAGCAGAATGTAGTTCGAGTTGATACATAACGCTGTATTGAGCTAATGAAATTTGAAGACGAAGTAAAATATGGTATGTTATTATATTATATACAGTGAAAAGATGATGATGTATCATATGGGGAAAAGTAGAATTCTTCACATTTCAAGGATTATGAATTGTTTACAAGGAAAACAGAGGAGTGAATTGACTCGTTCATCTCAAGTATCGGACGAGGAATGTCTTGCACCTGTGATTTTCACTGAAGCATTTTAATGAAAAACAGTTGTTTCACAAAAACATGACATTCTTATTCTGATGAAGTCTTGGTTTTATAGTCATTACATTGACAGTTCGCTAAATTGCCTCCTTGAATAATATAACTATTAAATGTAAAACGAAAGTCTGTTTAAAAATTATCTCAATGTGTAAAGTTACTCAAATTCATGATATATACGTTTTGCAATACATGTATATTCAAACATGCATTCTGTGGTATCCCTCCATTACTTGATATCAATTACCTTTAAGGTATGCGTCAGGAGTAATGGAAGTAATTACCTAAGGATGCGTCAGGAGTAATAACTCAGAGATAATGTTGTAATTACCTTTAAGGTATGCGTCAGGAGTACATGTTAATACCTTTAAGTATGCATCAGGAGTAATGGTGTCACTTTCCGATAGACACACTCCTACGACAAAGTACTCTCCCGTGTCCAGAAGCCCGAGTTCATACAGGTGGTCCATCAAGCCTATGAACTCATAATACTGGGCCAGGACAACATATACTGTAAAAAATCGACAAAAAAAATAATGTGTTGTCGGGCGGCATTTCAGTGGATGCTGGTAGTTAAAATTTAGGCTTTTTCACAAGTTGCTTAAAAAAATTTAACATGGAAATTCCGTTATATTACTTGTAAATTTGCCGAATTTTAAAAATACCATAATATCACAATACCTTTATGATCAAATCATCTTATTGAAAACTAGATGTGTCGGTTGCGAAACGATGCCCCCGCCTACAGTGAAGTCTAATGAAGAAATTCGTAAGGGTGAAATTGAAAGTTTTTCAAAATGCATGAACTGTGGCGTATCCATATATCAAATTTGAGTTGAATGTGTCAACGTTGCAGAATAGTGAACGGAAACGAAAAAATTTCTGATTTTTCTAAGTTCAAGAGGACTAACTCTGTCAAAAATCATCGAACCATGACCAACTTCGAACTTGTCCTGCAGATTCCTGTGACGTATCCATATACCAAATTTGAGTTGAATTGTGTGCAACCGTTGCAGAGATAATGAACGGAAACGAAAAATTTCTGATTTTTTTTCTAAGTTCAAGAGGCTAACTCTGTCAAAAACTCATCGGACCATGACCAACTTCGAACTTGACCTGCATATTCCTGTGACGTATCCATATACCAAATTTGAGTTGAATGTATGCAACCGTTGCAAAGATAATGAACGAAAACGACAAATTTCTGATTTTTCTAAGTTCAAGAGGGCTAACTCTGTCAAAAATCATCGGACCATGACCAACTTCGGACTGGACCTGCATATTCCTGTGACGTATCCATATACCAAATTTGAGTTGAATGTATGCACCGTTGCAAAGATAATGAACGAAAACGACAAATTTCTGATTTTTTTTAAGTTCAGAGGGACTAACTCTGTCAAAAATCATCGGACCATGACCAACTTCGGACTGGACCTGCATATTCCTGTGACGTATCCATATACCAAATTTGAGTTGAATGTATTCAACCGTTGCAGAGATACATGTAATGAACGGAAACGAAAAATTTCTGATTTTTTTTCTAAGTCAAAACTCTGTCAAAAACCATCGGACCATGACCAACTTCGAACTTGACCTGCATATTCCTGTGACGTATCCATATACCAAATTTGAGTTGAATGTGTTCAACCGCTGCAGAAGATAATGAACGGAAACGACAAATTTCTGATTTTTTTCTAAGTTCAAGAGGCTAACTCTGTCAAAAACCATCGGACCATGACCAACTTCGAACTTGACCTGCATTATCCTGTGACATATCCATATACCAAATTTGAGTTGAATGTTTGCAACCATTGCAGAGATAATGAACGGAAACCAAATGATGACGGAATGACAGAATAGGTAACACTATATGCCCCGGCATTTTATGGCGGGGGCATAAAAATAAGGCATTTGATAACCTAATATTTCGCGTTACAACTGAAATTAATTCATTATTTGTTGACAATTACGAAATTAGCCGTCCAAAGTACATGTACGTGCATTACACACTCGCTGTAACTTTTCACATACTCCTCGTGTCCTGACGCGTTGAGGCTACTATACTAGTAAAAGGATTTTCTGTCTCTCCGTGAAAATACGGGTAGGTATAACTTCTCTTGAAAGTAATTTTTATGTCTTCTCTTTTCATCAACTGTAATACAATGATAAACATTTAACATCAATAATTACGGAAGCGCATTACTGACAAATGAAAAATGTTTTGGTATGTCGTACATGAGACATAAATTCGGACCTACGACAAACAAGCCAAAATAGACGAGATACTGCGTACAGCATGGTAAGTATTAACTACGACATATTAGGTAGTACGAGCGACATGAGTCATACTTACGAGATAACAAAGCCCCACGTACCGTACATGTACAACTACGTTGTTTGTTCGACTTGAAGAAAAGGTCGTGTGTACGATATACGAAGGCGAACGTACGAGAGATAACTAAGCCTTATACGTGCAAGATAACTGAGTTTGCGCGACTTGTCGAAGATGTCGTAGGTTCGAGATAACTAGGTCGTACGTAAAACATACAAAGTTGTACGCACCACATACTAAGTCGTTAGTACGATTTAACTAAGCCGCACATACGAGGTGATAAGATTTACGACTTTCAATATAATTGATTCCTTTCGTAAGAAAACACAAAGTGGATCCAGGTTTCAAGAAAGAGATACATATTCATGGTGGTACATTTGTGTCTCATTCCACATACGTTACAGAGGATGTTGATTGAATAAAAACTATACACATGGCGATATGTAGCTCATAAGCTGCAATATTGGAATATTGGAAGAGAGCTATGTACAACTCCATAGTATCTCTGTACTGGTGCAGTTGCAGGAGTGATTCACTAAAATTTTCAGTATTTTAAGCATATGCTGGGTTTCTTTACGTAAATAAAAAATTGTAACATATTTCTTAGTCTACAAATAAATTTCTAGCCTGCAACTTACGATTTTTGAGGCTTTATCCAACATAATAAAATAATTTCCATATACTGCAATTTCTCGATTCATGTTTGATGTCTGAAGCTGGACTTCCGGTTGTCATATGCCCATATAAGGTAGTATTTACATCAATGTACGAGTATGGAAGACAGGGCGATTTCGTCAGTATTTCAAGTTTTCAAAAAATGTCACCATTTGACTTTCTTCTCTTTGTCGGAATGGTTTAGGCCTTAAAACTACATTCTCACGTGATTGCCATTAGGTTTTTTGAGTAGATCCACCTCCGAACGCTCGCGATTACAAGCATGGCGGACCAGACGAAGAATTTACACGTAGCATGTTGTACATGATACTTACAGAAAAACACCTAAGTTAGACATGCCCAAGCAAAACGTTGATACCCTTATTGAAGTAAATATTATAGACAAATAAATGGCGCTTATGATAGATTATTCGGTAAAATATTTCGTACCATTACAAAGATTCTATGGAATTATATCCCTCTCCCGAAAATTTCAGAATAAAAAAAAATCAGAGAGGGCTACAATATTGCAGCTAGGCGATACAGACATTATCATCAATGGAGATCTGAGTTCAAAGTTGAAAGAACCGAAATTCAAAGTAGGAACAAAAATAATATGGAAATGTGATTAAAGAATAGAAAGGTGGTTGATTAAATGGTGTTGAAAGTCAATCAATTTTCCCTGATTTTCCGATATCACACCTACACTTTCAATGGTTGCCACGGTATCTGGTAAGCCGTTTTCTTGATTCGCTGTGTGGATGAAAGTTATCTTTTGCCATTTGAACTTCTTTAAAATACAGACCACACTTGCAGATATTTGTGATGCCGTTGGTTTCGTTCTGGCAAAGGTTGGATATTTAACTTTGTTGCTGACGTCATCTGCTGCACAAAACTGAAAACAAAGTTAAAGGTGATTTTCATGAAATTTCAAACCTAAATATCATTACCCTGTTTTCATAAACTTGATATAGATATCTTTTCTATCAGAATCAACAATTAAAGCTACCTCAGAGGTCTGTAATGTATATATACTGAAGCAATTATTCTGCCGTGAAAATATCTGCTTTTTGAAATGAACCTCTGATACTCATATCATTTAATCTTATATCACGTGATCACCTAGCGCCATTCTCATTGGTTAAAACACCCCTTATAAGATTGAGGTGATTTTTGATCACGTACCTGAACATACAAGTAAAAGTCTAAAGAACATTATTTTGTTGCTGTAATATTAAAATTAAATATTTACATTCCAGTGTATTTCTCATCATTGAAATGGCACTGGAAAATGAAGAGGCATTCAAATTCCTATAAACACACTCTAAACCGAATCACGGCGTTATGAATACACATCTGGAACTACATATACATCTGTACTTGTAATCTGCTATATGTAATTAGTAAATAGATAAATAAATTAAAAATGGATGAAAACCTCCAGCCAATTCAATGTATAGTTTGAAGATAAGTAATATCCAAATGCACTTATATGTTAGATAGTAGTACACGGCGTATATTGGCTCTTCCCAGTTTATGGTGCACCACCAGTTTTGAAAGCCCAAAATTGTGAATAATAAAATTAAATGAATCTAACACATTATAAAATACATGAGGAATGTAAATATAACATTCGAATGTCTTCTTTTTGGATGGTCGTCGGTGTGTTAGACACACGCTTTCCGGCAGACAAATTATACATATCCGCGCTATACGCGGTATTGCAATTGTTGCACGGCCCAGGGTGCCTGTATAACCACCAACGACATCCAAAAATAAGAATCAATGCTTAAATATAATAAATAAATCTATATTTTTTCGGGTGATGAGTTATCACCGAGGATCTTTAGACGGTAAAACGTTTTCATCAATGCGCTTCCGCATTGATAGTTTTACGTCTAAAATTCGTGGTGATACTGGGCATCACCCGAAAAAAATATAAGATTCATTTCTTTTATTCTACAATAAATCTGTTGGTCTCACTCGTTAAATATTTACATTAGGTATTTCTCATCATTTGAAATTGCACTGGAAAATGAAAGAGCATTTCAAATTCCTCTAACACACTCTAAACCGAATCACGCGTTATGAATACACAACCGGAAACTACAGTATCACATCTGTATTTGTAGTATTTGTAATAAATGAAAATAAATGAGTTTAAAAAAAGATGTATGAAGACTTTCCAGCCTAATTTCAACGTATAGTTTGAAGATAAGTAATATCCAAATGCACTATATTTTACATAGTAGTACAACGGCTGATTATTGCTCTTCCATTTTATTACGCACACCAGTTTTGAAAGGCCAAAATTTTGAATAAAAATGATAAAATCTAACATTTATAAAATATAAAATTGAGAATGTAAATTAAGCATTGAATTCTTCTTTTTGGATGTCTTGGTGGTATAACAGCACCTGGCCGTGCCAACAAATTATCATTACCGCGCTAACGCGTGATATTCAATTGTGTTTGCACGCCAGTGCTGTTATATACCACCAACGACATCCAAAATGAAGAATTCAATGCTTAAATATATTAACATTTTGGTCTGCCTTCAACAACTATGCGATATACAACACAAAATTGCATATTTGAGATTTTTTTCTCATACTCAGAACAGTTCTTAATTTATTACAAACATGATTTCTATAGTAGCACTAACATTATCATTTATCTCTGTAATAACACTTATCTCTATAGTATCTCTAACACTATCACTTATCTCTATAGTACTAACACTATCACTTTTATCTCTATAGTAACAAGTATCTCTATAATGATTATAGAATTTTCAAAAGGTTGATTTTAACGAGACTTTCGAAACCCCTGTAACATTAACTTATTTTGTCAGTAGCTTTAAAAATTGGTCATACGTAAACCATAATATCGCGTATCTAATCAGCTGAGAGACAAAATAACCATATGCAGTTGATAATGGAATATTGCTACCTAAATATGGGAAGTTAATGGTGAAAAAGCTAGTTATCCCGTTGTCATAAAGTTGTGTTGTTTAATAGTTAACGTATTTGTTCAATAAAATATCCAATTATGAAGCAGATATGGAAGACTTTGTGATGTATTAATATCCACGTGTACTGAGATACTGGTATATTGAACTACCTTATGAAAATGAATTTGTGAATAGATGAAACATGGTCGATATATCTAAATGCCGATCTTGATGCCATAGCAAGAAGTTGTTTTCCTTTCTTGTAGAAGCCTATGAATAAATCCTGCCTCATAATCTAAGCCATTAATCCTACCGCTGATTAAGCTCTGTAACCGACAAATTCACAAATCTCTTAATGATCATTCTGAAATTCGTAAATTTTATCCAACACATCTTAAAACTGTCCATCAGTATTCCCATTTATGTTTGATTTTACAGTCGATGATTCGATAAATAATGCCTGCGCAGATCAGTCCTTAAGTCGACAAGTTTTCTTTGATAATTACTTTTAACGAATTCATTAACTCTGTACAGAATCTGATGAGACCCTATCTGCTTTATAATTCTAGGATGCTGGGGAATTGATTCAACGGTATTGTAATGATTTCGTCTTCATTTCCTCTCATTGTTCTCTCACGCGACAGTGAATTATCAGCGAATAAATCTTAAGTCAACACGAGAGACGGTCTGCATAGAACCAACCATTCTTTTTTCTCCTACGATTCCTCCAGATAGTCGATGTTTTCATCTTTAAAATTTGATTGTACAGCCAACATGAGTAAAGTTTATTTGATCTTTTCCCACACATTCTCATTGGCTAAAATTTCATTAAAATATATGTCTTACATTTCTGTACGTCATTAAGAAAGACAAACACGAAAACTCGGAATACTTGTGAAGGAACATTTTTCACTTTTGTCGGATACTGTCCGACCACTGGGACATACCATATGACAGTGACTTAATGAAGCAATTTGGCTTGTGGAAAAAATACTGAAAAAAGAAATATCCTCGCTATTTTTTGGTTCAACATGTCGCTTTTAATTATACGAAGACATGCATCTAAATTTAAGAGTAGTATTCTAAACATTGTAGACTAGAATGTTGAGCTAATATACGTTATCAAAACATAAAACCAAACATTACACCAATTTTGAAATTGGTAAAGTTTAGGGGGAAATAATGCTTACAACAGGTTTATCTAAGTGAACAACTTTTATTATGTAATGCCATATATTGTTAGGGTGATAATGTTACATAGACAAGGTTTTGAGGAAATATAATATGAATATTTTATTTTCATACATAATTTCATATTTATTGATAATTTCAACGATCTTATTTTGCATATATTGTTATCGTTAACATAATGACATGCACCTCAAAATGAAGACTTCCATCATCATTATGTCTGTGATTGCTAAAAAAAAGTCTACAATCGTCTACTTGTTTGAAAATTGTTTTTATGATGGGCGTATTATGATCTGCAGCAAAACTCAAAGCTAAGATGGTACTTCAGAACTATATCTAATCTTCAACAAAAAATAAAAAGTGTTGTTATCATGCGAAATAGCCCCCTAAGGAGATATGGTGATCTCATAGTGTCTAAAATGCTCAGATGATGGCATGAAATGACAGATAAATTGATGTTTTGTCGGTTAGCAGTAACGAAGGTCTATTAAGTTTTTCTTCATCCAACGGACTGGTAAATCTTTCATTCAAAATGTTGCGAAATGTAACATTGGCTCTTACCATCACTTTCGATTTTAATTGAGTGAAAGTTATATAGGTGGTTTTTTTTCTTTCTTCTATGTTTTTTTTTTTTAATTTATTTGTAATGTCTCATCAAAATCATGAGATATTGAACTTGTAGTATGTTTTGAAAAATAAAATTCATTTCTTTAATCATTCGATAATCATTGTAAATTACTGCAAGTGCAATTATCAACTATTTGTAGAAAATGTTGTTGCGAAAATGAAACATTGCTGAAAGGAATAAATGAAAAAAAATCAAAGATAATAATGATTAATCACAATCCTTAAACGAATACAAAATTAGGAGTCATGCAAACACAAACTCCTGGACACACCAGAGTAGGGATCAGGTGCTTACTGTTAGGAGCAGTAAGTGTTCCCTGATGACCGGTCACACTCGTTGTGGGCCCTTTATCTTGTTCAGGTACATAGATAGATTGATTGATTGATTATTTATTGTTTACGTCCCGCTCGAGAATATTTCACTCATATGGAGACGTCACCATTGCCGGTGAAGGGCTGCAAAATTTAGGCCTATGCTCGGCGCTCAGGGCCTTTGAGCAGGGAGGGATCTTTATCGTGCCACACCTGCTGTGACACGGGGCCTCGGTTGTTGCGATCTCATCCGAAGGAAACGCAAGTGGGATGCTGGGGATAGAGTAAAACGACCTAACAATTGACATGAAGCAATCAGACAGCAGTCTCCCTATTGATAGGTTTTATTTGCAAATTATATTAAATCAAAAAAATAAAAATTAAAAGACAAAAAATAAAACCAAGAAAAATGATCGTCGAAATGGGAGTTATTTTATTGAAGCATGACTGACAGCGTGCTGACCCTGTACAATCGACAGTGACAGATTCATTGGCCTAATTTGGGATTGTCCCCACTGCTATTACACATTTACTACTTTTTCTCCGTTCCTTAATCAGATTCTAATAGACCAAGCTTTGAGATAATCACGAATCCAAAGTGTTAAACATCGATTTCGCTAACGCTGAATTACAATCACGTCAAATCAGAGATCATTCCACCGTAACAGACCGGATTGTCCAGTTTTGTGGCTACTTCAGTACTTAGGATTGTGTTGATATTTCAATATCCAGTCACTCCAGATTAAAACAAAGGTATAAGTGAATAGAAACTTTTTTATAACAACAAACTAGATTTGTGTATTACAGGGATAATAAAATGCATACACTCTGCTAAATCTAGAGGTTAAACTGACATCCGACTTCCGAGTTTTCAGGTTTCGCTCGGCAAGGAGTATTTTCATAATTTTACATTGTATACTCTCCTGTCTCTGTTGCCTTGAATATCTGTGTATTTCAACTTCCTGTTGTCGTGTATATTTGTGTATTTGAAACTCTTGTCGTCTAGTATATTTGAATCTTCCGTTGTCTTGTATACTTTAATAGTATTTGAAGCCCTAGCCACCCACCCCACCCTCCTTTGGCGTCTATATTTGAACTTCCAATTGTCTTGTATATTTGAGTACGTGAATCTCCCGTTGTTATTGTATATTTGAACCTCACATTATCGTGTATATATTTGTGTATTTGAACCTTCCGTAGTCGTGTATATATTTGTATTTGTATCATGTATATTTGAACCATTCGCTGTTTATTTGAACCTCCCGGTGTCCATTTTATTAGAACCTCTCGTTGCCTTGCATACTTGTGTATCAGAATCTCCCATTGTTGTCTTGTATATTTGAATCTCCCGTTGTTTTTTTTAACATCTTGTTGTCTTGTTTTTGTTTGTTGTTGATTATTTGAACCTCTCGTTGTCTTGTGTATTTGTTCATTCGAATCTCCCGTTGTCGTCTATATTTGAACCTTTTGTTGTCTTGCATACTTGTGTATTTGAATCTCCTGTTGCCTTGAATATTTGTGTATTTCAACCTCTCGTTTTATTGTATATGGTGGTTTTAAAGTAGCATAATCTGTATCTTTACTAAAAATTAAATCTTTCGGATTTTTTCTACGTATACATCTAATAAAGTTATGCTTTTGTACGTAATTACAACATTGAAAGCAAAAAGATACAAAAGAACAAAGCACTTGTTTCTAATTATTTATATGATTACCACCTATGAAAACAACAAAGTCGCCTGAGATGTAGACATGCGCAGTACTGTATTAATGTTTTGCGATGTATACACATGACGTTTTTCTCTTTGTGAAAATTTAACAACATATCATAAGTATGCATGTGGTATTTAATCATATATTTTTGCATTTACAGTTCAGAAATACGTCGAATATAGGCTATTTACTACAAACATTTCAAGCGTGATTTTTAATCTACTTCCATATAAGGAGATCGCGTGACAATATGTCGTATATCTTTTTCCATTTATAGAAGTATCACTTGTAGACGCAATGTCTTTGGAGGCTTTTTTTTACGCTTTTCATTTATCGAGGCATTTAATGTTCGCATTTTTACAGTTTCCATAAAGAAACCACAGTGTTAAAAATTCAAAAGATACAGATTATGCTAAGTATTTAAACCTCCAGTTGTCTTGCAAAATTTGTGTGTTTGAACTTCTGTTGTCTTGATTTGTTTTGTATTAGCACCTCCCGTTACTTGTATCTTTGAAATTTTGCGTTTGATCCTCCTGCTCTCTTGTATACTACATGTACATGTTGTATGTTTGAACCATTTGTTGCCTGGTACACTTGTGTGTTTGAACCTCCTATTTCTCGTATACTTATGTTTGAACATTTTGTTGTCTTATATACTTGTGTAATTGAACCCCCTGTTGTGTTTTGTACTGTATTTAACCTATTGCCCTTAATACCATTTGTATACTAGTGTATTTTTGCCTACTCAGTTTTAGAAGTTTTTAGTGCTGTATCGCACAGACCATACATTCAGATAATATTTTCCTGTATTCATTGAAAATCATACACACAAAAACACTTCCAAAAATTTGTAATTGATCACTAAATGTCACGATTTTCGTTTATAAAATGGACCGTAAACGCTTCCCTCGGATACTTTCTAAGGCTATTTCCGTGAATAAAAGATTAAGTTTCTCGATAACTAATAAGTCCATACACTTTGTCAAAACAATACCTCTCTTAAGCTCTTCAAATCTGATCAAGTGATAATTACATTTCCGCTGCTTATAAATACGATCCGGTAAACCCCTATAGCAATGGTGGCAGGAATATCGCAGCTGACTATTGTATTTCCATATTAATACCCGAAAGCTGGATTGCACATCCATCATCCAAGAGAAATGATTATATTTCGGTAAAGTTCTGTTAGATACTGAGGAGTTTTCCTTTCTCTCAGGTTTTCTCTCATAAACGGAGGAGTCAGACTCGTCTGAAAATCCGAATGAAATACAAATACTTTTGGGGGGAAAATAATTTGCAGGATATGTGCATGTATTTTCTTTTGTTATGAAACATCTGGGCCATGAAGCTATATTACTCTTGTAACATTTATGAGACTTGAATTTATGGGGACTATAGAATCAACGAGGTAATCAAAATATCACTTCACAGGAAGAAAGGGTTTTCAAAACTATTGGAATTAGTAATTTCTGTCAAAAGTAACAGAGAATGGTACTGAGAAAATAAATCGTTTTCTCTTTCTTTTATGATCCGATTCCCCCACTTCATCATATACCTGATTACTGGAGTTTTATTATATGAAAAAGTCCCAAACCAGTCTATCCAGCTGAAATGTGTAAAAAATTAAACAATAGCAAGGGAAAATGTCGTCTGCCTCATAATTTATTGGTTGGTCGGTTAGTTTTAAGTCCCTTCTGAATTTTTCACTCATAGTGAGACATCAATAGACGTACATGTAGGTAAAATGCCACAAATTTAGATCTCCCTTTGACACTCAGGGACGTTGCAATGAGAGTTCTTTGACGTACCAACCCCTGTCGCGGCAGAACATCTCCGTTATAATGCCTCATCCAAAAGACCCACAATTCTCACTTTTAAATGTCAAGAGTTCAGAGTTTGGCAAAGCACTACCTATGTTTCTAGTTTTAGATTTGATGCGGCTAATGTACGAGCGGGAGTTGAGCCCACGATCTCCCGGTTAAGAAGCAATTGTTTTTATCAATGAACCAGCGCAATCTTTTTGAATTTGTCAGTGTTTATTCTGCTTTGCAAATAGACAGAAATTGGTTTATGCAGCAAATTAGGACAACAGCAATTTTAGATCTCAATGCGCCCATTAAATATCAGAAGGTAAACCACTTAATATATAGAATTATCTTTACTAGTGAAAACGACCTCATAACAACGATGCATTTCATTTTGATCGACAAGACAACATACTTGGCATATATCAGCAATTCCATTTCAGAGAAAGCAACGGTCACTTTATTGAGTAATGGGAAAACATGTAAAGTTGGCCATTAGGCATCATGTTTTTACATTTTTGGAACAAAACTTTGGTAATAATTCGAGGGAAAATACATTTAAATATTCAAACTTATTTCTACAGTTTACATCCAACGACTATATATACATAACCACCGTTCTTATGAACAGAAAAAATAATCAATTACATCGTCATTGTTTAGTACACCCTACTATTCCTATTCGAATCTTGCCATTTAGTTGACAATTCGTCTGAGTGCAAATGTGACAAAGTCTAGTCATGAGTGAAGTTAATGGATAAAATTCCATGCGCAGCGTCTATGAGTTTGATTGTGTTATGATTAAACTTTAGTCGTAAATAGCGATGCAAGGATCCCATGTCTATCATATTTCCCATTATGAAGTTTTGATGATTCGTTTCAAATTACAACAAATGTGTTCATGAATTAGACAATTGTTTGGGACAGTGGTACCTGAAACATTTAAACTTAAACATAAAATACTTCCGTACAGAATACGCGCATGCTGTAAATGCAGAACAATATTTACATTACCGATGATTTTGCCTTTGATAACTTTAAAAATTGCAATGATAACCATTTTCTCATGAATGCGTTGCAGTCATACAATACCCGCATGAATCTTGATTAATATAGTACATGTATGTTTACAGCTGGTAAGTCCAAAAGATGTGAAATATAATACAAATAAGAAAAATAGCGGTGTGAATTGCATCGTCGTATCCCACGGGTGATCTGTCTTCTCTTATACAAGTAAAGAAAGAGATCATCCGTGGGTAAATCCGACGATTATGTGATACAGTTAGAAGACGAGATACACGTGGTATCCGACGATGGGTGTGAGGCGTCATAATTCATACCCTCATGTATTTTCAAAATTGAAATTCTATGAACCAATATGATTCTGTTATGATAATTGTATATGTCAGACTATTGGTTAATTTTTAGAAGTGAAAGCATGAGTAAGATGCAATTCACCACACACTTCAGATAATAATCATCAGCAATATCGATTTGACAGAAAACAAAGGTATGCACCATTTGGATACGGTTTTTAACATTCTTTTTAAAAAATATAATTGAAACTTTAACTCTCCAACAGTATGGATTATTTCAATCCTGGCGTATTTACCAAACAAAGAAGGTGATGGGCAAAAAGATTTAAGCAAATTCAAGTTGCTTGATTAATATATACAATGATGTTTAATAAACGGAGAAATATTTCTGCGAAATGTAGGTTGCAACAAAGACCTATAATATATATTTGTAACATGCTATATACACAACGGGGATATGAAGCTAAGATGCTGTATGCATAGGGTTGTAGCATTTTTATGCTTGCGTTTTGGTTATGATTACGTTATGGTTATGATTACGTTATGTTAATTTGAAATCCTAGAACTTTTCTCAAATGAGCAACAAAACGTATGACTTTTCAACATTTTACACGACCATTCCTCACGATAAATTAAAGACTATACTTTTTGATATTAAAGGCAGTTGCTTCTTCAGCAAAACTGTAAAAAAGGAAATAGTCATATCTCGTCACCAATCATTAAAAATTGCTTTGTCAACACTTTGATTCTACGCACAGGTACTAGTACCTGAAGTTGATATTAAAGAAATGCTGAAGTTCCTCATTGAGAAACATATTTATAGTCTTTTGTGATCAGGTCTTCCAACAGTCTTTTGGAATTCCCGTGGGCAGGAATTGTGCTCCTTTGTTAGCTGAACTGTTTTTATATACTTACGAGGCAGAATTTATTTAAAAGCTTCTACATGAGAAGAAAAAAATCTCTAGCTATGGCCTTGAATTTGACAGTTCGATATATCGACGACGTTTTATCTATTAATAATTATCATTTTCATCCATATGTCGATGGGATATATCCCAGTGAACTAGAAACAAAATACACCCCAGAGTCATCCATATCTTCTTCGCACTTACATATTTTAGTGAACAAAGAAACTGACGGAAAACTAGCAACTCAACTTTATGACAAACGGGACGATTTCAGCTGCTCCATCGTAAATTCCCCATGTTTATGTAGCAACATTCCATCATCACCTGCATATAGTGTTTATATCTCTCAATTTATTCGATACATAAGAGCTTGTTCTGTTCAGTTTTTGAATCGAGGCAGGCTACTTACAAATTGTTGAAGGGGTTTCAGAAGTCACGTTTAAAGTCAGCATTTCGCAAATTCAATGGTCGTTATAACGATCTAGTTTGCTCATGTGACCTGCCAAAGGGTCAAATGCTGTCTGGCAAGTTCATAGCAATTGTTAAGACGATCTTTAGACACAAATTTTGACTACGGATTACTCCGTTCACCTGATCGGCAGGGGATGCTTACTCCTCCTAGGTACCTAGTCCTATCTCTGACGTATCCAGAGATCCGTGTTTGCCCAACTCTTGGGTTTTTTTCTTACGAGATTGATCACTGTTCGTTATCTTTGCCTTTTTATATGGCGGGTACTCTGCAGTAATAACTGTCCGTCCGTCAATACTTTTTGTGGCACGAGATATCTTCAGTTTTGTTAGAAAGATTTTCAAGAATTTTATCATAACACCTGGATTAGGCAGAGAAAGATCTCCTTCGATTTCCAGATCTTGACAGACTTCTAGCCGAGGATTTCTTAGAACTAGAATAAGAGCACTTCCTTCTATGGCACGCAATATACATTTGAAACTGGAGATTTTTAAGATTTGAATAGAATTTTGTCTGTCTATTTTCCTGTCCGACAGCACTTTGTAATGCAGGCGATAGCTTGTATTTTGAATTCCTTGGGAATATTTTTTAAAAATGAACGTAATGCTTAGATTAGGCAGAAGACCTTATCGATGTTCTAGTTTATTACAGGGCCCTCTCTGACTTTTCAGTTTTATAGTTTCATGTCTGTTTCCAGCTATTTTTCTCACACGGTTATTCGATTTAATGATGGTATTTAGTTTATTCAGTTGTAATTTCTGGAAAATTATAAAATATTTCCTGACAAAAGGTCATTTTCATAACATATCTGGACGTCCTAAACTACTCTCTGATTAACTGACTGTAAACCGTTCCCGTTTTCAATTTGATGACTAAGAATCATTTCGTCAGTAATGACAAGCAAGCAACTGTTCACTTTTGCGGGGGGGGGGGGGGATTGGAAGGGGGGTCGTTTTCACAGGATATATTTTTTGCAAAATGCATACCACCAATTCGATCATGTTTCAAGTACAATGAAGAAGAATATTTTTATGCAAACTTAAATTTCACTTTTAGGTAAGCATTGCAAGTATATGCATTATTTCTGAAAGAAATTTGTTCGGGTGGCAACATTGGTAGATTTTACGACACCTTAGAAGGAAAAAACTGATGCGTTGCGTTTAAGAAAAAGATTAACTTCACCTACATGAAATGGTGAATGAAATGATCTTTGAAACACTCTCTATGATTCTCTCCATATCAGATAAGATATTCAAAAGATGAAACGATTCGACAAACGGTAACATACATGTACAAATTACAAGTTAAACGTCCTACGTAGAGCAATTCTTATTTTATCCGACAACGGTGGAGTCACTATAACTACATATAAATGTACATGAGCTTTGTTAAACAAGTAAATTCATATTATATCAACTATCTAGTAGTATGTGAATGCAACTTTGTTGTGAATTGAAACGAAAAATACTTTGCTTGTATCAAATGTATGGGAATAGTGCTCCTACATGTAATTGGATATTCGTATATCCGCCTCCTCCTTCGTCTCGTACTCATCATCATTTGATTAAAATTAATTAACACCGTACATTCAATTTTAAAAACGTTGACGATTTTTTCCCCGAGTTGTGTCTTGTTAAAAACATTTTACTTTTCCTTTACTGCCAACAGCCGCAGTACTTTTTTTGCATACGTCTATATTAGGACGAGCAATTAACTTGTTAAGTTGGATTAGAAACTAGAGAGCTTTTCAAGTAGTGTAAGTGCTGTGTTCGGTCACTTCACAACACACATGCAACTCTGCATGTAATATGGTATAAAATATACTTACGTAGGATATCATGGGTAAATCAAAAGCAGCAGCAATTCGTCCTTCGTGAATACAGGTTTCCTGGGGTCCTATGTATACTGAAATGTTTTTATCTATCAATTCCACGGTCTCCTTAATGCTGTAAATCTCTTGTGAATATGTCTCTGCCACGACGAATTCCAGGGTATGGTTTGGAAGTACATTTGAGTCGTTATTAATTTGGTCCCTAGCGTAAGTTATTGCCCCTGAAATCCTCTGGCCGTGACGACTATTAAATCCAGGGATGTTTTCTTTTGTTCTAGACCCAGTAATATATCCAATACGGATGGTATTATTGAGATCTGAAGCTCGGAGAAAACCAACAAAATATAGGATAAGAAGACATGCACTTTCCATAGTTTCTCAATAGTGCGCTGTGCAGTTAGTTATCCATTGGAATTTTTGTAAAAATAATGTAACAATGACGGAAAGGTATCTGAATGCAGTTTCCCTTTGGTATCAGTTGGAGTAGCTCGTCTTGTTAGCGCTGGCATTGTACAACGGTGATTGTTGTGTGAAATTGAAAATGTAAGAATACACGATTTTTGTAACATGATTCCGGTCAAAGTCGTTTGGTGTTTTTAGCCGGGACATCTCGTCTGGAAAAGATAAAATCTGTCAATGATGAAAAATGATAACCCGATAAGTTCTTGATAGATTGTAATAGGAGACGCGTCAATAAGACTTAATTTGCATATTAATGCCACGAAAACAATTACATTTGCAGCATAAGGATGCAAGTACATAACAAAACCAGGGTCAAGTTCATGTCAATGTAGTTTTAGCGCTATTTAGATGAGGAAGTGTATTGTAAACTAAACATTGTGGTTAAAATACCGGAACAGTGTTGCTTATTTATGTCACTTAACTATGTAGAAGACGGCCCAGTTTACGTTGTAGGAAAACTTTATACGAATATTATGCAGAATGTGATTGGAGTTTTGGCAATTTCCTGCAATCATATTTTCTGCTCTGCTGTTCAATACTTTCAGCATCATAGCAACTAATAAGGTATGCTGTGTTCTATATATATGAATACGAGTATTTTGAGGGTTACCTGAACAAGTAAACTTAAACTTCACAGGATACATGTTGTGACGCAAAGTGCGTAAGGAAATATGAAAAAGATATAAATAGTTCTAGTTATGATTCGCACAGTTGCCTTGTACTATTTTTAGAGCTTTAGGGGCATGTGATTTTTCATGATATACAGGAAGTATATTTGTAGTAAAAAACATTTACGTACCCATCTTTACACAGCATTAAAGATTTATCTATTCCATAAAGACTATGTAAGCGTTTTCTAAATTATCTCTCAAGCGCACGTGAATGACATTTCCTTCGGTTCACCGTCGATCCACTTAATTAATTAGATGAGTGTGTAGACTAAGACTGTCGCTATTCTACGAGGACACTTACAAAGTTATCTCCTCATTTCTCAAGTGTATTATTACAAAGCTGATTCAGGCTTTCATTTTGAAGTCTATGCAAATGCGATCATTTCGTATGAAATGAATAAAGTAAACTCTACAAGATCGAGTTAATAGACTATGAATATCGTTGTTTTTTTCTTCTTTTTATTTTTTATTTATTTATTCATTTCATTATTATTATTATTTTGAGTGAAGACAAAATGCATTATTTTTAATGCACTTTCTCTCAGAACTTCTCTAAGGGTATAAATAAATATAAATAAATCCTAAAATCTTTATGTTTGCCACAGACATATGACTCTGGAATTGCAAGAAAATTTGCAAAATACAACTATTAAATGTCGACAACCAATAGGTAAACTCCATTTAATTCATGCAAACTATATGTTGGTATTCATTGTCTATCTGTGTTCTTTGCAGCTATACACTTTTAGCGAGAAGATTTATCATGTGTAGCATTCTTACAATTCCAATAATACATGTTCGTCTTTAAATTTTTTTTTAGAGAAACCTCTTCTTGCAAAATCTGAATATTGATTCACAATCATCAATATTTCATTGAAATGGTTTGTCGCGATTATGCCATGGAAATGAAACTTTCAGCAACTGGTAGTCTATTTGTCTGATGGCATGGCCAAGACTGCATTATTAAATACTCTAAAACACAAATGGAATTACATACCTTAAAAGCAGTCTATTCGTGAGACAAATATACTGATTGTGATCATTCCATATTAAGAAATAGAGACGATGAAATCGACATGTCTCATTGCAATCATTAAAATTTTATCAAAAAGGGATTCGTAATAAAAACTCAGAAAAAGAGGTCACCAATTTTAAATTTGTGGATGCCTGTGATCAAAGAATTTTTATTTAATGACTGCAAGTTGATGTTCACTGAATAACATTCTTACCTCGACCCGTGACGATTATAACCACTGATTCGTAGGAGTACACAAAGTAGTTACAAAAATGTAATCCTTAGGAAAGGGTGAACTTTAAACAGAATTTTTGTATATAACCTCATGTAGTGCATTAAACTCCATCAGGCAATTAGTTCTCCCCTAACTTACTAGTATGCATCAAGGATCAGTGAACTAACTAACTAGGTTCTACGCTACTTGAGGGTGTTTGTATATATTTCAAAGTAATTGTATGTAACTTAGTTTTAATCAAGAATTTCATAGCTTCGGCCAGTTCTAGCAATTATTATGAACCTAGGTGACATTGACGCTCACTTCAAATAATTGATTTGATTGTTAAACTAACTATATCACTATTGATGTTGCATTGCTTACCATCAAGGTTTGTAAATCCCAAAATATAACCAAGCACTGAATGTTCCGTTTAAAAAGTGGACTCACGTTGCATTTCTTTACCTCCGTCATACTGACGTGAGTTCTTACAGTCTGTTTTAAAATTTGTTACAGTACTGATATATATTATTTCCACATACATCCGGGTATATTGCTAATTTAAAAAAAAATATTGTGTCATGGGAGTCAGTATTGTAATGATCGTTTTAGTTTTAGATTTTCATATCTAGACGGTAAGTAATAGTGATAGAGAGTTAGTTTAACAACCAAATCAATTGAATTTGAAGCGAGCGGCAATGTCACCTAGGTTAATATTAATTGCTAGAATCAGTCAAAGCTGGATGGTAATTTCCAGACATAGATTATGAAGGACTGCTCCGAGATTCGGAGAAGGTGCAAGTTCAAATATCCAGCCGAACCAATATCAACCGAGATTAGCTAAAGTCATCCGCTCAGCTACATGTAGCACTTACTTTCGCATTTGACTTGTGATCTACAAATGTTTTACAATAGTGACTTGCAGACAACATATATCTTCTTCGCCAACAAACAAATTAGATCTCATGTTTATAACAAAATTAGAAAACTATCCCTTGCCACCTGAATGTTATCCGTAAGGGATACTTCTGAGTAAACGTTCAAGAGAGATTTTGTTTACACAGACGCTAGGACAAAACGTGTAAATGTATGCATTATTTTTTTCCTCATATGCAATTTAATCACCAATATTTGGTTGAAACACAGTCCTAGTAGGCTGATATTCTTTCCTAAAGGGAATAAAGTACCAAGAAATTTATACATAGCAGAACACTTTATTTCGTTGTCTGCTATTTCAATGTCTAGGGTATCACATGCAAATTGACAGTGATTTCATCCTTCTTTATTAGCAAAACATTTATTTCGACCATCATCTATACTTTCTATCATCATTTTGTCAAACTGTGGTCATTTATCTTAATTTTTCGTCATTCCCATGCACCGACAATACGATTAGGCGTCCAAAGTTATATACACCTTCGACATAGAAGAGCCCATGTTTACTCCTCCTAGGCACCTGATCCCACCTCTGGTGTGCCAGGGTCCGTGTTTGCCCAACTCTTATTTTTGTATTCTACTTGAGACTTACAAGATTGATCACTGTTCGTTTTCTTTGCTTTTACATATCGAAACTTACCTATGACTTGTTGGCAGTGTAGACGGATTCTGAGTTTAATTCTCGGCAATTTTAATCTTTTTTTTAAATAATCATGAATATAAAGTGGCGGATCTAGTGCGGGTGTTGACTTGTAATTCCCCTTTCGTCAGAAAGGGTAAAAATAACGCATTTTGAGGTTGGAACACCTCCTCCTTTGAAAAACAATTTAATGATAGTACCCTCCCTTTCAAAAATTCATTGATCCGTCCCTGATATACTTTAAGTTTTACTATGTTGATATAATTTCCTTCTAGCGTTTTTGGAGACAGCCGAGACGAGTTTCATTCGCTTTGCAGCTGTGCTGTGCCACATGACGATACAAATAATATAAAGATTGAACTGCTCAATTTTAACCAGTAATTTTTCTTTAAAACATCAGTATGTTCTGTACAGCTGTTACTTTGTAAGTGCTATCACAATATTCTTTTTTCATTAGACTGCGCTGTCTAAATAATTCATTTACTTATTTTACATGAATTATTTGTTTCCTACTTTAATAGTGAAAACTTGGGATAATTGATTTGCATTTGGATCTGTCAGTTCATCAGTGCTTGATTTCGGATTATTCATAAATGAAAACTGTGCAATGTAAACCGGGATTTTTTTTAAGTCCATGGTCACTAGACCTCATATGTAAAAGGAGAGGTTTCTAGATGATATTGCAAGCAATATTTGATCTTTATCTTTGACATTTCACATAAAGAACATTATAAGGATAGCATTATTGTTGAGGTAAAAAGTCAAAGATCATCGGGTCACATGTTAAGAGATAATTTATGGATACCTTGAGGTGGGATCAGGTGCCTAGGAGGAGCAAGCATCCCCCTGTTGACCGGCCACAGCTGTTGCGAGCCCATAGTCTTGATCAGGTAAACGGAGTAATCCGTAGTCAAATCAGTGTGTGAAAAATGGCTTAACAATGGCTATAAAACATATTTGTCTATTTTACATTGGTAATCGATTTAACGGGTGGCCACTTTTTATAGAAAATGGTGATACGTGTTGTAGGTAGTGGAAATGTAAGGTTACACCGATGAACTAAACTGATGTACTGAGTCATCTGAAGGATACCCCACCCCCCACTCCATGATTTCTGGGCAAAACTATTGTTTTGTTTTGCCTGACAAAGATTTTCTGACAAACCCCCTCCCTCCCACTTTTAAAAACGATGCTTTCCCCTGACATAGTTACATGTGCTTGTTTACAAAAGTGATATCTCGTTGGACATACATGTACTAGATAAATATTAATCCGCGATGGAATCTGACACAAAATAATGGTTCTAGTATTCCGTATTCCATAACTCAAAGTTAAATTACTCCAATATAACTGACGATTTCAAAAACCACATGATATTAAAATAACCTTTCCTTTCTATTTTTAACTACACTAAACTGATTGAGGGCTAATGTACACTCGTAAGCCAAATTAATATGAAAACATAGTCCAACCAAATAAAGCGTGCACTGAAACTAATGAACATCGTCTCCAATACGGGAACATATTGGTAAAATGTTTACCTCTTTTTGGTGGCACCATGCATAAGGGGATTCCTGCCATCACAGATATAATTCGTATAGCAAACGATTTCCCTTGATCATTAAGTTATTGTCAGTTTGTCCCTGGTGAATATATCTGGAATAATTAGCACCGTAAAAACGATCGATATAAGTACATTATATATATGTACTCTAGGGGCTGTCTGTCACAATTTTCAAAGTATTGCAAATCGAGATAGCTGATCTTCCGAACTATGAATGTACTTACTAATATGTATGAATGACTCTCATAACAGAAATTAACAATAGCATATGCAGATATTGTTGCTTTGTCTAGAAAATATTTGAGGAATGCATGTTGAGGATATCGCAATACTTCACGGTATACATTTATCGCTAAATCACCGTGGACCTAAAGAGAAAATAAAACGCAATTACTGGAAAAGTACTATAGATTGGGAGCATTTGTTCACACACTAGCTATAGACAAAAATAAAGATGCATGGATAAACACATTCACATGTACATATGTTTAAGCTTAATATTTGAGTTTTAAGTCCTTTGATAAAATGCATTAGAGATTTTTTTTTAATGAAATTTGGTTATAGCTGCAAAGAACGAATAACTCATATGAACACTGTCGAGCATGTCGTCTGCATCTCAGCCCACGGGGACCGGTTATTTTGTCTAAAATAATAACAGTAGGCGTCTATACATACCATCCCCTACTTAAATCATTATTACCCCATATTAGTGGTGGTATAATATTGAACCTTCCTATCATTATTACGGACCTGTACTCGACCGAGCGTTTGCAGAATGAAAACAAATTTTTGTTGTCTATTTCCATTTCGGACAATATAAATGCACCTCATTCAATGCCTAAAGAAGTTGATCTTACCTCTAAAGGGGTTAATATTTCCAAAAAAACAAGAAAATATTCTAAATGTGGGATTTTCCCCACAATTTTTCATTCAGTAAATGTACTTTCAATTTCACGAAGTGAAACCATGACCGACTGGCACCTCTAAAGAGTATACCTACACTCAGAGACATAGTCTCTGCTACACTGTTTACAATATTAAATAAATATGAAAAGAGTATTCAATGTTCAGATTGTACAACTTTATTTATAATTTGATATTTATGATATTCGATTGACAATCCCATTCAAGAATTGGATTTTCTTCTTTTTTTCAGCTATGCGCACTCTTTTCTTTTACCCTATGACATCATACGTTGGCTGTTCTGTTAATCGCTACTAACCCAAAGGATTAGGTGGGAATTTTAAAATAATGAAATAAAAATGTATACATTACAAAGGTTATTAAAATGCAAATGACGCGCGTCAGCGTGTAATTAAAATTGTTGCACACACTGTTGGTTACATGTTTTAATAAATAAGAATACATTGCTAAAATGTTTTACAGCATCGCCACAAAATTTTAACCAAAAGATAAATCTTAGCTAATTTTCTACGACACTGTTCAGAGACACTTTCAAATAATTATTAACCCCCCCCCCCTAACTGAAAATTCTCATCTTCAATGAACGTAGCCATGCTAGACTGTCCGTTGATTATTTTATCTACACATATTTCCAATACCTCGTGATCTGCTTTTATTATTGCTTTTTTCTTTGATACCAACCGAACCAGAATCATTTCCTCCAAAATATTCAACTTAAAAGTAAATTTGTGGGGGAGAAACATAATGTAAGTCCCGGGGAGGGGGGGGGGGGGGGCGGGGGGGGGGGGGGGGGGGTCAGCATAACAAAAAAGAAGATGGGGAAATCGGACCGCGTTTTAACGAATTTGGGCTGGAGGTTTTGTTTCGGTAAGTTGCCGAGATATTTTTTCTTAGAATAATTCATGTATATACACAAAATGCTATTCTATGAAACCGATTTATTCAGTCCCGCACCTTTGTTATTTTTCTTAGTAGTGATTAACAATAGACTACATATTAGTGATTGAAAATTGACAACCCCAATAAGTAGCGAGATCTCCAAGTAGCAAAATTACAACGAATATTGTCAAAGTAAAGAAGAATGACATTGAGATAGATTTTTTATAATTGCCAGGAATTTAAAAAATACATTTGTTTGTAGCCAATAGCCTTAAATCGGCTAGTTAAAAATTTAAAAGATATCTAGCCAATCACCTCCTTTGTATTTGAAGCATTTGACATTCATAATGAATTATTTTTCAAGCGAGTTGCTTGATGCATGTAAAAACCCATGTTCTAATTGTTGTAAGTTTACATTCAAACAGTATAACAAGACCCTATACAACATGTAAAGGAAGCCATTGATTCGTTAACAGTCTCCCTTTTTAACAAACCGGCTTTGTTTTTTGTTTTCCTTTTTTTAAATAGCTAATTGTGATAATGATATCCTCTTATCTCTTCATGCATACTCTAACACTGTATAACTAGATTTACACAACATTCAAAGGGAACATAAAATCACTTGCATCTCAATAATCGCACTGTCAATTGATTGCATTTTTATCCGAAAAGCGTGACAGGCTTTCATCCTGAGAGTAAGAGTAAAAGATGAATATTTTCGCAGAAGACGTGAAGCGGCTTAAGAATTTTTTTTATTTGTTGCGGGTTATGGTTAATGACATCGAAGCACTTGCAAGTAAATAAAAATCTCTCTCTGGATATCCACGCCACATACTTTAGGATAAAAAAAATGTGATATGTTTAAAATTCAAAACTACATGTATAACATAGCGACAAAACATAGCTTTATTTATCAATGCCTGGTTTTGCTTGCTTTCAGATTGATAATTGTTTCCCTTAATGGTAAGAATGTACATCTATTTAAAGTTTAAGCCGTACTTGAACGTAGACTTACCTCGGTTCTGGGCGACGATGGGTGTGTTAATCCCTAAATGGAGCACGACCAAAACTAACACCTCCTTCTTGTCTTGTTTAGAACAGTGGAAACAGTAGCAAATACGTTTGAAAATACGGAAGATAGAATTGGGGAAAATGGACTTAAGAGTGAACCTTTACCAACGTAACATGTTTAAAATTTTCTTCAGTTAAATTATACATGCACATAATCAATAACCAGAAATACAAGATCAACAAACGTAAATGTTTAAGCAGCAATATGATATTTTTCTAGCAATGCATCTGCTACTTTTGCATATTAAATGCAGTATGGTAAGATTGCTAGTCTGGTTTTATTTTATTCAGTATCTACCTGAAAAATGAACTAATTCGGTTTTACATTTAAAATGCATTGTTCATTGGGGCTCTTAAAATTGAAAGGATATATACACTTTTAGGCCCCAGAAAAAATGTTTTGCCTCTATAGAGCTCGAGAGAGCACAGGCTTTGTGGTCGTGAGCTTAATAATATTTAACTTAAGTCAAAATATGATTATCAACTGAAAATTGAAATTGTAATCAATAATATTCTGGTGATATAATTTGACAATGCATTATACATGTATTTTGGACTCCCCATTGCACAAAGAACAGTATCGGTAGTTTGACTTTTAGGTCTTATGATCGCGAGGATAGGAAGAGGACGACCAGTGACAACTCGAGGAATCATTTGAATTCAAGTTTTAAACACAAAATTCCCAAATCTAATAATGCTATTGTCGTTGTAAATCGTATCCTCGTGTATAGCGATGAACCCAGACGTCTGAATACAGTGCTTCTCATTTCCTTATCCTAATTAATTCCATTTTCTAATCACCGGTAGTATTAACAATTACTTCCCATAGAGAGCAATAAAATCTGTAATTTATGTATGTTCCATTTACATGTAGACAAAACAATTTCATGTTTTGTGTGTAACTAGAGGCATGCCTTGACTAAAGCAGAATACATTACTTTTAATCAGGTTTTTAAAAATGTCTCACGTGTTGTTATAAACATCGATTACAGAAACCAACTCAAAGAGCTAGGGGGGTTATGCAAATTACTTCTACTGACTCTGGAATCAATAGATAGTAAGCATTAATTGACTCTGATACACCGTTAGACGGGGCTTAATTTCCATACTACTGTACTTATCTTTGGTAACATCCGCCGATATAACAAATGATGGTTTGTTTTCTACGTTAATGGTTGTTAATTAATATACGTGTATCAAGTAATTTAGTCAGGAATGTAAGAGGTGGAAAAATTCACCCTGTGAAATTCGCTAAATAGTAAGGATCAAAAGATAATTCTATTTATAAATGTTTTTTAAATGCCCATTTTGTTTTAATTAGCAGAATTTTTGTTATTAAAAAAACCCACAAACACAAAAAAAACCCCACCCAAAACATGGAAATTGTGTATCATAATGCACATATGAAAATATACCGAAATGCAGTCATTATACTTTGCCCATTAAAAATATAGAATAAACTTACCTTGTTTCAAATTTAAAATATATATATCATCCGAACACACCAAAAATGATTCAAGACCTCGCTACAGATCATAAAACACTAAAAGGATAATTTCATTTGCCAGATTTTCCAATCAGTTGTGTTGAATGGATGGTGCCAAACTCTTCATAGAGTGGTCATCCGCATATCGCTTTGAATTATTTATTTCTCTAACTGAATGCAGGCTATCTTCCATAACGCCAACTCGGTGCGTGTATTGGGGCATTGTTAAGCTGACTGTATTCGATTGCATCCCATCATTAATCGAAACAAGAGCGCGCACCTGTCGCACTATATACCAATAATATTATTTATTTGACTGCATACAACAAAATTATGGCGCATCATTATTTGAAAGCTTCTATCCCTCCTCTGAATTCAGGCGATATGATATCAATTATTAATTTATCGGACAGGACACATTGTATTCCATTGTATAGCAAGTGTTTTAGTATTATTGAATTTCTTTGCATAATTGAAAATATTTTGAAGGAACTTTTTTCATACACCCTATGAATGATAAACGAGCACCGCCGATTTTTAATATACTCAGTATAAAAATTAAATCGCATAAATGACGCCTCTAAGCACTGATGTATTCAGATAGCAATTTTACAAATTACTTTTGAGAAATATAGTGTGATGTTCCATTATACTGTAGCTAAAATATGTTTTCACTTCTTAGCTTCTAGTACATTAACAGAATATATACCATTTAAAAATCAAGGTTTACCGAATAAAAGGGAATGGGGTTATTAATGTCACATGTATTTTATATAATGACGGAAACTCACAAGTACATGTACTCCACAGAAGCGCAAGGAAAAGTATAATGAAATTGCGCTGACTAATTTTGAAAGTTTTGTGTTCTGTGTAAAGAATTTTGAGACAACCCTCGTTAATGCATTTCGGTTATGTAATAAACTTTGGTCACACTCTTTGATCACGCTTGCTGAATTTTAATGGAAATCGCGTAATAAAAATTGATTTTATTTAAGTAATTTAATCGGTTAAATGATCCAGCAACACAATCAACAGTACTAAACTACCGCGTGATAATACCAAGACTATGAATTTTGACAAAAATATAATTTATGTTCCTTAGTTATGCAGATCCCTTGTTTGATAAATTCAGTAAAAGCAGGACATTTTTATAAATTGAAACTTTGCTATTTGTTTTGAAAATAACGAAGTTATATTTTTAAAAAAAACCAATTGGGGGGTCCGAATGCCAAGGAATTGATAGGTACACGTGATCAAAGGACGCAGATGCATTTAATGAACAAAATATGTTTCGTATACAATAAATCACCATGTAATTTACAATTCTTACCTCTGCATGTATTCCTTCAATAAACCGTTCCTCCCTGGTGGCTTATTAAAATAATCTTAAAATGCAGATACAATACGGCTTCCAAAGATAAGCAAATTGCTACAATTATCAGAAAGTATTTACCAACTCGTTTGAAACACACATAAATAGCTCCGCTGTGTTTCCCAAGCACAAACGGCTTCCTCCGTGCATGAATGTCAAGTACCTTCTTCCACATCTATCACTATGCTCTAACAACACCGATACTTATACAAAATCAAACTAAGCCTTAATATCTTTCATCAATATTTTCTTATTTCCATAGCCATTCGAAGCCGTTTTTGCTGTTATGCTGTAACATAAAGTTCCGTCTTGATTTGCTTCGCTTATACCCCTCTTATAAATTTTACGACTTCTTTAGCAGCGGAGTGTTAAAAACATATCAATTATAGATTCGTTAAAAGAAAAATCTTATTTTTACATTTTACATCAATAGAAAAATATCTTAGCGATGATATAATAATTGTTTCGCGTCGAAAGTAAGTATAAGTACTGAATTATTTACAAAACAAACATAGGAAATGTATTGGCAAACACTCTTCCTCTTTGATTAGACTACCCCTTACACCCCTGACCAAAATAAACACATATTTTCCGAGAAGAAAGATAAAGAGTAATATTTTGTTAAAACGCTGATTACTAATTCACCATGGATGCTTGAAATTTGATAGTGAATGTTTATACAAGCAAACGGTCAATAAGCAATGAAATATTTTGACACCGGGTTTAAACATCGGATTGAGAAAATCCCGTAGGATACCGTTTGTTTTATGCTTATCAAACTCAATGTGCCGCAGGAGACTCGTGAATGTACATTGCTTACAGAAATAAATAATGTTTTACCAATAACTGACATCTATTTCATGAATATTGCAAAAACAATAGTTTTCAACACAACTCAAATGTCTGCTAGAAAACTTAAAAACATGCTGTGGCTAAAACATCGGACACAGTCTACATAGCTCACCTACACGATTTCATTGATAAAGAATGTTTAAACTCACAAAATATACGTTGAGTAAGAAAACACTGTCACGTACAGCATATGATATAAAATGGCGAAGTAAGAACAAAGCTATCAAACGTAATCATAGTCCAAAAAACACACAAAATCGGTGTAGGCAACACGGACCTCCGACAAAAGCGAAGCAGGATCAGGTGCCATGGAGGATAAGCATCCTTGCTGACCGGTCACACCGCGTGAGCCTGTAATCGAAACAAATAAATGGGGCCACAACCTTCACAGTCAAATTAGTATTCTCGGTGACAGGCTCGTGTTAAATCAAGGGTACTTCATTAACGTCCTCAGTCTCAAATGCTATGAGCATACGTGCTAATTGTTAGTAAATGTAACTCGCATTACGGTCTCGTGCTCAGTAAAACACCTGTGAGCGCATATAGCTGAGTATCGATTTCGCCCCTATGTAATATACAAGAAGATTTCGTGTAAACGCTGCAACATCAACTTTGGTCGTCTAACTTTCTATGTTGGCACCTCGCCGTTAGAAAAATCAAAAAATTCGATGATCTATCGGTTTCTCTTGTGACTCACTACGAAATCGAGCTAATGGCTCTACCATCAACTGAAGGCGACCACTCGCTTCGGAGTATGCGTGTGAGTCTGTACACTAGTCAATGAGGAAGGTTTGTAGCTACATTGCATTAAAGTTATTTAAGATCATCACGGATATGTGTGAGAGTGATGTCAAGATTAATAAAGTCCAATTGCATCTATCCTCCTAAGCTATATCGAAGCACATTTGCTGTCCGTTTTCTGATGGTGCTCAAAAATATTGCATTGCATGTTCGTCAGATATATCAGAATGGGCAAATTGTGAAACTATATGATTGTTCATTGATAAGACATCGTCTATATAGCCTCTTAGTAACGGTTGAACGGTACGGCCTCAATAGTTGGCTATCGAATCAATCTCCTTTCATTAGCTTCATTCTTTGTGTGTGTTATACCCGTAAACAGGTTCTGAAGCAATTCTACTTCGTATATCTCATCAAAAAAGGGACACAGTATAGTGCCATGAGGGATACCCAACACGATTTTGGAAGACATGGTCTCCCACGATCTAACCTCCATACTTTTACTCCTCATTCTATTGAGAGTAGTGTGTTAAATCATCCAAGTCAGAGATACGTGGAGCTCAATTTTTCCGCGTGCTTGTAAAATCTGAAACCATGGTAATAGTGCTCGAAGAAGTGACCCCATTTCTTCCGACTCTCTCTCCCTTTGGCGACTCTCAAAAGCTCCGAAAGTGTGTCCTTATTTAATACATATATTCGAGTATAATCGAGTCACTAGTAAATAACTTAGCATTTAATAGGATTAGACGCTTGTAAAATTCCTCCCATTTAGATTGAACATGGATTCGCACCGCCTCACGTCTGAATTACATCGAGGCGTGAGCGTGCTCCATCTACACATTGTACTTTCGTTGTTACACCATGTACTTTCCAGCGCCCCCCAGCACACTCTCCTCCTCCCGCCGATAACACTATATACCCCGTCTGCCCATCCGCCGCGCGACCTCGTCTCGGGCCAGTGTGATCTTTGTCTCGACTTGACACACGCCTCGTGTTTTTCCATTCAACGCGCGGAGACAGGCATATAGCTCGTCTTAGTGTTATTTCTTATCTTACTCACACCTTAACACTACCCTAAACTCACACGTCAGTAGTACACCACTGTACCTCTCAAGCTGACTACACCGCGTGGTAACTGTCGCCATAGACAACCCCCCTTGCGAGACTATCACAGGCCGACAGTACACAAATGGTCGGATCCATATGTATCTGCTCACGTCAGAGCGATAACACAGTAACCTTCTAGCCATGCCACCCCTGGCCTCACCCGCCGACACACACTGTAACTTCACGCCGACCACAGCAATTTTATTGCACGCCCTGACCACACACTTACATCCACACCGACAACACCTGTACTTCACGCCCACACACCTTACTTCAACGCTGACACACATTGTATTCTCGCCACACACCCTGTACTTCACGCTGACACACATTTGTACTTCACCCGACACACCTAGTACTTCACGCTGACACACACTGTAGTCACGCCCCACCACACACTGTACTACACGCTGACACAGAGCCACCCTGTAGGTTCACGGCGACGACAAACCACTGCTACTTCACGCAGGTGGAACACATACAACCTGTACTGTCACACCGACACACATGTTACGGGTCACGTCAACATACACTGTACTTCACACCCACACAACCCTGTTGCTTCACGCCGACACACACATTGTACTTCAATACGCCGACTAGCCAGCACGTCTGTAAGTATCACGCGACACACACTGATTGTACTTCACGCTGCGTCCTCAATTATACTACGCGACATTAACCCCTCTCCTCATTGTGCAGGCGGTCACTCACTGTAACCTCATCGACAAATCTCGTGTCCCGTCACCCTTGTAGCTACGACTCTCCCCTCTCCTCACCGCGACGACACATTCTATATCCTTCTCACGGCCACACAGCTCTCTCCATTCTCACCGCCGCATCACCACCACTAGATATAAACTCTCGCACACTCCTCTCTACCGGCTCCGATATCGCTCTCCGAACAGCACACTGGAATACATACACGCCCACACCCTCCATTGATTCCACGATACTTCCCCTACACTGTATCTGACACTACAACCTGTAGCTACACGCCACACCTCTCCCTCACATACGCCTTGTAGGCTTTTTAGCACCGTTGCTCTTCACAATCGGTTCGTACACCATTCTATACATACCGCTGAACTACAGAGCTATCGTGTGTAGACACTTACGCCACCGTGTGTTACTTACACGACTCGACACACTCTCTGGTAATATACCGCCCACACACCATGTGAGCTCTCTACTCGAGACATTTTCTCTGAACCTCCGCTTGCTTTCAATATGGAAAAAATATATTGGGACAGATCAGAGCGCTACAGATCCATCCCTTATAAAAATCTTCGATTTACAGCGCACAGAAAGCTGCGCATGATTGAGGCCTTCTATCGTTGTAATCCTGCATCGACGAGCCATAAATCTAATATCTAAAAATTCCTTACATATCTTCCTAACGTGTATTTGTCCAAACATACATTAAAATATTCATTAAAGTCCCATACGACCTCGAAACTCACAGCTTCAAATGAATTTCGTTTGTTGACGTAGCAATGTTAGGTATCCAGTCAATTCGTACCCTGTTGGTAGTAGAAATCAAAATATTCGATACAAATTGTGTATTCAGTCCTCATTTATTACAAAACACGAAAATTAAACGGAAATTAAACAATTTGTAATTTTTCTGCAGGTGAAATAAACCGCTGAGTATTGAAAAGGCTGGGGAAAAAGCCTAGTCTGGGTCCCCTTTTAAAATTGAAGTGGCGAAGGTGGGGAACAAACTAATGAAGGCTGTGAGTTTAGTTCGATTGTCAAACCTTTTAGTATAATTATTTCAACTAAACTAGGGTGATTTTATCCATAATAGTTCACTAAAATGTTTGTGGGGCTATTGGTTTACACAAGTATGAAATAGATCGGGGTTCAAATTGACCTGGTACCTAACATGGCTACGTCAACAGACGAAATTACATGAAGCTGTGAAGTTTTTAGGTTGTAAGGAACTTTAATGAATATTTTAAGGTATGTTTGAACAAATACATGTTAGGAAGATATGTAAGGAATTTTTAGATATTAGAATTATGACTCGTCGATGCAGGATTATAACGATAGAAGGCCTCAATCATGCGCAACTTTCCGTGCGTTGTAAATCGAAGGTTTTTATAAGGGATGGATTTGTA